>JARSSU010031779.1:0-28138 GCA_029619165.1 Eurosta solidaginis | reverse complement strand
TTATTGACAAGGAGTATTTATACGATGTTGATGTTCTTTGCACGATACAGTGACTCGTGTTTTCCGTACCAAGCACCATAACGGTAACTAGCTCCGAACATAACCCGGGAACGGTGTTTGTGCTACGACCAAACATGAAGTATTTATTGGATTTTAGTCGCTTTTTTACGACAGCCATACACTCACCGCGGTATATTCTAAGCCCCTTAACCTCGGCTGGGGTTCATAGTAAGGTGTTCACCTTTCAGAGTTAGGGAAACGACACACACCCATTCTTGTTGAATGGTCCTTGTCGTTGGAATTTGCTTTACGAATTGCTACAAGTAACCGATCAAGCCCCAAAATAAGATAATTTTAAAGGCATACAAAATATGTGTTGTTAACCGTTCCCGCTATGCCCAGACGTGAAGTCCTTGAAGGCAGCCCTTTTCGCTATCTCTGATGGACAGCTGCATCCGCAGATTCGTCCGCTTTATGATGTGAGCATCCAGGAGTATACCTAGGAGAAGGACTAACCTCTTATTATCTTAGGAGTCCCCTACGATTTTGTATGCGATGCCGTCTGCTCTTGCCTCGGTCCATCATGGTAAATGAGGAGACTATCGTAAAGTCGAGTGCCTTCCACTAATTTTTATGTCCATGAACTGTAAATTCCATATTCTAACGCTAATCCAATCGAATTAATTGCTTTTGCAGTAAATTAACTATCACGCTCAGACTGTTTTAGATTTTTTTGCGGAAAATGGCGATCATTCGACATGATATCCAAGACAAATATAAGGACAGAATTCATTATAAAGAACGTTTAAAACATAGATTGGAGAACAACAATTTTCAATGTGCAATTATCTCAGAAGAGATTTTTATTGCAACATGATGATGATGACATGACCTCTTGAACAACTGCCTGCGTTATCAAGCTCTTCTTGGGTGTAGTAGAAATTCATGATAACATTAAATTTAGTTTAAAACTAAAAAAAATTAAACAAATTTTACATAACAGAGTCCGTTTTTAATTTTGAACATAAAAATGAAAATGAAAATAAATATGCTCAAAAAGAAAAAACACCAGAAGTAAACACAGTGACCTTTAAAATTCAACTGATATAAAAATTATTGGAGGAAGAACCGAAAGAGGCAGTAGGTTTTACCCCAATTTAAAACGAAATCTCTAATTCTTTTTAAAAAAACGAATCAAAAAAAAAAACGTCGCTGAAGAAGCAAGAACAACCTGAGATTGGCTTAGCGAGATATTGGGTGGGAAGTAATCTGTTTACTAACAATTCTTTATTAAAAATTAGGGAACTTAAACCGTTTATAAAAAAAAAAAAAAAAAAAAATACGGTTAATATAGAAACATCCCGAACGCTTACTGTTTAAAAAAGAAAAGAAAGTAAGATCAAAAGCGTGTTCCTAGTTTTTGACGTAAGAGCTAAAAAAAGAAAAACTCTCTATTCCTCTGTAGCTATGATGTCGTCCCTCGCTTCCCTTTTTTTCTGTATTTGGTATGTATTATGGCATTTTTTTTCATTTTTCGTTATTTTCGATGATCGAGAAAGGTGGGCGTGGTTACTGTCCGATTTCGTTAATTTTAAATAACTAACGATCTGAGATCGTAGCGCCACGGAACCTACATACCAAATTTCGTCAAGAGACCACTCATTTACTAAAGTTTCGTGTTACGCCATGCGGAAGACAGACGGTACGATCCTGTGTATAACTGGGCGTGGCTTCAACCGATGTCGTCCATTTCACGAAAACAGTTAACGTCTATAAATCGTATACCCCTACCACATTTCAAAGGAGTTGTAACTTTTTGTTCGCACTTATGGCATTAAAAGTATCCTAGACAAATAAATGAAAAAGGCGGAGCCACGCCATTTGGAATTTTCTTTTAAATTTTTTGTATTTTGTTGCCCATATCATTACTGGAGTTGGCAATGTTGACATGAAATTTACTTATATACTGTAAGATATAAATTTTTTGTTAAAATTTTACTTAAAAAATGAAAGTGGGCGTGGTCCTTCTCCGATTGGCTAATTTTTATAAGCGATACATATAGTATAGGAGTAACGCTCCTGCCACATTCATCATGAGTATCTTCACGACTGCCAAAGTACAGCTTGCAAAAGTTTTAATTACACCTTCTTTTTAAAAGTGGGCGGTGCCACGCCCATTGTCCAAAATTCTACTAGTTTCTATTCTGTGTCATAAGGTCAACCCATCTACCAAATTTCATCGTTTTAAGTAATAATTATCGCACTTTTTCGGTTTTCGAACATTTTCCATATCGAAAAAGTGGGCGTGGTTATGGTCCGATTTCGTTCATTTTAAATAGCGATCTGATATGAGCGCCCATGAACCTACATACCAAATTTCCTCAATTTACCTCAAAATTTACTCAAGTTATCGTGTTAACGGACGGACTGACGACTGGGACGGACGGACATGGCTCAATCAAATTTTTTTTCGATCCTGATTATTTTGATATATGGAAGTCTATATCTATCTCGATTCCTTTATACCTGTACACCCGAAATCACCGTATCCATCAACTTGAATATACTCTGTGAGTCTCTGCTCACTGAGTCTAAAAACCCCATTGTATAAAGCATATATGATCGAAGCTCGCTAATTAATACATATGATCATATTGATAATAATTTGCGAGTAGACGCACGCTATTGGCATGAGACGAGGCACTGCCACTACACAAGACATAATTATGGTCCTGGAGTGGAACGTGGGTTCCTCGGCACACCATCCTATACGATATAAGCCAAGCGGGTAAGCCGTAAATCAGGGAGTATTTTGCCAAGTTTCAATATCTATAGGCTCATAATGGTTATTCTTACAGAGTGTTTCCTTTCGGCGTCACATGCTCAGATTGTTCTCGAGCGGGGGCAATCATAGGCTAGAAGGTAGAGGTTGATATGTTCAGTCAGGTAATTCCTTCGTTTAAATTAAGGCTCCGGAATGGCGTAGTAGTACATCAATGTCTTGTTGAAATACTAAGACGGTCCTGGTATTTGTAAAAAGGGTAAAGTAATTTATAACATAATGCTAAGTCGTTGATGGATTGGTTTTGACAGTTCAGTGGTTGAGCTGACTGCTGTGAAACGTCGGCGAAAATATTATGCAGAAGTATTTCATTCAACACATTTTTTTACAGCACCGCCATGCGAACACTGCACCTTTAGTTTACACAGATCACTGCTGAGTATTTAAATACTTTTAATGCAGCAATTCTTGCACCTGGCACAAGTCACTTAAAGGATTTACCTCTTTTATTCCTCACTGATCCTACAGCCTCGAATGCCCAGTTCTTTAACCCACACCAGCCATTTTATCACCAACCGCGTGGCGTGGGACGCCAAGGATCAGGTTCGCTCTTGCTAACAGCACGTCATTGACGACAGTGGACTATGGGCCTTCGGTCTTACAACTGCGTTACTAACTCACGTGCTGTTACAAACAAAATGGCGACTATCGTGCTATGCATAGCTACACAGCAACGCTATCTGCACGTGAGGTAAGCTGGGCAGTTGGATATCGGCTCAGTACTCTAACATCGAACGCGAACTCGATCACAATGCGCTGTGTCTGGTGGCATAGCACACGAGTTTCATGTATGGTAATCACAATGTTTTTGGTGCTCATTATCACGCGATAATTTAAGGAAAGGATTCGGTATATCAACGTGATCCAACTGGAGGTGCCGATCTTAATGTGGATTGATCATTCGCTTAATATTTGGATCCGAATTCACCACAACATAGCAAGACACATTGACGCATAGCTGAAGTGTATGCAACAAGGACGTGCGCAAAGCGGTGCAAACAGGAATCTAATACACTAATTCCATCAATTTGGTGGCTTGCAGTTACAGACACTGTTTCCTCCAATTCGAACGCATTCACCGGGCGCGTCGTAACAGGGCAGACTGTTGCCAATACCGCTGGTTAACTGGTGATGCTTACACAAATGCGATACTTCTTTGGGCAACCTTTCTTTCGTGACTGGGCTGTCAGCTCAGCAATTCCCCACGCGACGTAGGAGACAGTGGCAAGCTCAGCGATTTGTGATCGCGACAAAACGTCGTGCGCAATATATACCATTTTGTCATATTCTGGATCGAAATTCGAAAAGTCTGTAGCAAGATGCGACGTCACAACCAGGTGCTGTGTAATTTTCCTACGACAGCTATGCGCAGTCACGAGCATCAGCTCCAAACAAAGGCGCTGAGAATGTTGAACAACAAGCCGGTGCCGAACTCGCACGTCCCACCATCAATTTCACTGACAGGTGCAACTCGCAAACAATGGCGCTTCTAGTATTGGCTGCAAATTTAGCCAATGATGGCTCTAGTGGTCAAGTTAGCTCTGCTAATGTGGATATCAAAATCAAGTGAGCGCAGATGGTAGTTCCAGTTCGATAATGCACAAGCCAATCACTTAACTTTGATCCCAACCAACAGCAGGCGTCTTCAGCCACGCGGGCACTTCTCAAACACATCTAAAGATGGTGAAAGCATAGGTTCACATGGTAATTCACAATCCACAAACAATGGAGAATTGGTTCCGTCAGTAACACTGCCAATACTAAAACAGATGTCGTGCGTAATGGTAACTCGGAGCAAGTTATTGCTGATTCTAGTAGTCAGTCCATATTTCAGGGTGCTAACGGTCAAAATGCTGGTGCAAATACAAATGCAAACGTAAACTCACAGCGTGGACCCAACGGGTTTGTAAGTAATTCAGCATCCAGCAGTGCAACGGCCACTAACAAGGGTGGCGCGAATGCTATTGCATCCGCGTCATCATCATCTTCAGCTGGTGGACGTGGTGGAAATAGCGCGAACACAAATGCTAATGCAAATGCCATTGGATTCAACCAATTCGGTGGTGGATTTGGTCAATTTGGTGGTGGATTTGGTCAATTTGGTGGTGCACAAGCTAATAGTGGCGCGAATCGTGGTTGGGGACGATAACATAGAAGAATTAAACAAAGAAAGTCAAAGCTAGAAATACTATGGTAATAAATTTATTTAAATAATTTCTTTATTGTTTTTTTTTAATGTTGATCAATTTGTTGCTAATGCATATATAATAAAAATGTTATGCACACTATTTTTAGCACACTGCACAATCAGACCGCATGTACTCCATTATCATCCCAGATAAGGCACTTTTGTTGAAAGCTCGACTGGATGTCTTTATTAGCATTTGTTTAATACCCGATTTGTTTGCCGTGAGGAGGAGAGGTTGGTTTGATATGACTGATAGGCTAATGGTGAATGCAAAGTGCTGTGATGGTGGTATAATATGCTTCCACTCATACCTAGCTAGGACATCTTACGCGGATGGAAGAATAAGCTCCGGTGCAGAAGATATGAAGTGGGAATTAACTGAAATAGTCAAGTGAGCTCATGGCGCCTAAATTCCTCATCACTTCGACCAAGTCGCTTCAAGCCGCAGCTAACTTCGCAAACATAACTCTTATTTGGGTACACCTGGTCACGGAAAATCGAAGGCAACAAGAATGCAGACGAAGGCGGACGAGATGCATGATCCACTTATACCAATCAAAAGAAACATACAAAGCAGATTCAAGTAGTAAGCAGTCTCTTACTGGTACTCCTTTGACACCAGCAAAATAACCAAACAAACAACCTAGCCGAGTTATGAGTGTAGGTGAAAAGAAGACCTACTGAATAGGTCAAGGAGAGAAATCTTTTGGATCACTGCTACAATCACTTCTACAATCAGGGGACACTGGACAGCAAAGATCCAATCGCGTACTACCTGTACAAATTCCCCGCTCTAGCACACACAAGGTTTCTAACTATGGGTAATTATATGCTGCCGGAACTTAAGGCAGTAGTTTGATGCTCTATAAAATATCATTGTCCGCACGAAATGGTTCGAACGGAGTACCGTCTTGCCATACAAAAAACAGCAGCAATTGGTTCCGTGCGCTACTTGGGCCCGGATATTGGGTGTCCGAGAGGCACAACAACCAACCAAGCAACAAGACTAGTTCATACTATATATACTACCAGATGATATATTTACGCAGCATATTGAATTTGCTGAAGTTCCAACAGTATACAATTGCTCAGAGTTTGAAACTTGTTGTATGATAAAATAAGTCATTCGCACAGGTTTTCGTGTCTGTTTCTTTCTCTGGAGCCGCCGAAACTCCTGTAAATGCTGTTAAAATTATCTCCATTCGTTCAACGTGCAAGACAAACGGCCGTGTTCCGTGATTGTGGCAGTCACTCTAACAATTTCACTTCTTTACCTATTCAACAGTTCCCGTATTCTCTTACACATCGTAAATATGGCTGCTTTGGTTTTCCTGCCCATGTCTGAGGAGAAATGGTTGCATTTTGCTATATTCCTTGTATGTTTCTTAAATTGAAGTGAGTGCAAAATCCATCAGAGCTTCTCTCTTTACGAATTCATCTTCCTTCTCGTTGCCTTCAATGTTCCAGCAATCAAAAACCTATATGAGCTGCGCTATGAAGCGACCTATTCCAGTTGCTGATGGCTTTGGATAATGAGTTGAGGAACTGAAGCGCTTAAAAAATACATACCTAGCGCGCTTTCACTGAGGCCTTCGACAGGAGTGTACGGGAACTCTCTATACTCATAACTTCTGCTTTGAAGGTATAAGCCGAGTTAGAAAGGCTAACTAAAAGCACTTAAAATAAATAAATATAAGATGCGAAACCTCCGAAGAGATTGTAGGCCAATCTTCTCTTCCAATTCAGGTCTTGCTCTTTTTAATTTACCCTATAAATTTGTTGGGATGGGTCCTACATGTTTTATGCCGACTCCAAACGTCATCTGAAGGGCAGTGTATTTTAACTGAGAAGCTTTTCACCGCAAAATTGCACTCGGAATTTTGCCAAATCACTTGTGAGGGGCGACCCCTATAGACAATTTTTTTCTAACTGAAAACAGTTTTTTCCAAATTTTTAATGTTACTTTGACCGGGAGTTGAACCCCTGGACCATCGGTGTGGTAGAAGGAGCACGCCGCCACCACACCATAGCGACCGCCTTTACTTGATCAAAAGTCATGCCAGCTCTCACAATTACCTTATAACTCCTGTAAAAACTCAGGGATTTGAGCATCCGATGAAGTCACACTGGGAAGCCTGCCTAGAATACCACTGTGACCATACCTCCCAGAGTTCCAACAGTCAGACTCACGAAGTCTTACAGCCAAATAAGTTACAGTTTCACGTATTTGAAGTTAGAGGTAAGTGGTCAACATGCTCAGTGGACACGACCTAAGTGCACATCTTGCCCCTCCAAAGGCTGCTCGCTTAACTCTATTCACCTCTATCGTATCGTATTGTTTGTCGTAAGTTATCAAAAATACTATTCCTTAAGACGTTCCCACCCCACTTTCAATATAAAGTTGCCCGCTAAGCTTACTTTTTCATATTCATATATTTACACAAATGCTCGGGAGGCTGACATACACACGTTTTATTGCGTTTCTACTTCAAAACCAGACGTATTTTTTCTACAACACTACTGTGGAAGACGTGTTGCTCAATAAGTACTATTGTCTAAATGACACTTAGGTGATCAGCTTTTATTCCAAATCAACATCGACCGTTAACCCTGGACGGTCATCCTTATTTTTGTACATTAACGTCATCCTTCGTCATTACGACGACGACTTATTTTAAATCCATTTTCAGATTAATAATTCAGTTAATAATTCACAGTCTTCTATCAATTGGCTTCACCTTTAAGGCATTACCTTTCAAAAAATATAAAACCACAATTTGTGGCAGGAATTGTCATACAAGTCTTTAAGTTTCTTAAAACTAAATCTTTAAATCTAAATAGGAAAAGCAGCTCTTAAAGTTCTAACCTCAGATAATACAGGAGGCACAAACATCCTCTTTATGCTATCCACATAGGTGTTTATGGCACTTGGCGCATACCACCTTCGTCGTTCTTCGTTTGGAAGAAGGATACATGGCACAAGTTTTCCATTCTTTAGTTTCTGTTGCTGGTATCATATTTTCAGATACATTTGTAGCATGATCAGGACGTAAACTTAGTATGTCATTTCTTATCGTAGTGGTAATAGTTGTCATACTAAGTCTGTCATCTAAATGACTATTTATAAGGCTAGTGGAAAAGCTGTTGTCCGACTTTAAATATATTGTATGTGTAAATAACATACGAATTTATAAAAGAAATGTTCAAGATACCAAAAATTGGCACAATGGCCAACTGTTCGTTTTTCTTGAACAACTCATTGCGCTGCACATCTGATCCAGAGTGTCTACTCCCCCTTTGGTTTCGTTGTAAAACTCGACCATGGTTGGCTTATTTGAAACGGGATTAATAGTACCTTTTTCGTTGCAAGATGACAGAAGATAGACTATTTTGCAAGGTTTTTTTGGTTTATAGGATAATAGAATTAAATTTTTGTCGTAGAAACACATCGACGTTCCGTATTTACGTCCCTTTTTGTTTTTTAATTCAGAAGGTTTTCCGCTTTTCTTAATCTGAGTGTGCCAACTATTGTTAAATTGTACGGGTGATTTCCCAACGACTGAGGTATTGATGTAAAGCAGTTATCCATCGTAATACTTCTATTCGAGTCATGTACTGACTTTGTTATAATGATGACATGATACGAAACATTCATTCTCTCTCAATTCGTTTCCAGGAATGGGTCTTAAAGTTCATTCAATTGTAAACATTGGTTCATTCGATTGTAAACAAACTTCATTCGTTTCCAAGAATGGGTCTTGAAGATCAGAGTTGCGTAAACCGCGCAAAAAAAATTCCAAGAAAATCGGTGCGTTTTCATTATTTTTCATTTCAAGTGTATTCAACTACATAAGCGGATCAAAAATTTGTAAAAAAGGTACAAGAAATAACAAAATTAAATGAGCTGTTATATTAAATAAAAAATAAATATAAGGCGCGATAACCTCCGAAGAGATCTAAGGCCGAGCTTCTCTTCCAATTTGCGTCGTGCTCCTCTTGATTTTCCCTACAAATTGGCCGGACGGGACCTACATGATTTTATGCCGACTCCGAACGGCATCTGCAAGGCAGATGAGTTTTCACTGAGAGCTTTTCATGGCAGAAATACACCCGGAGCGCTTGCCAAACACTGCCGAGGGGCGACCCCGCTTAGAAAAATTTTCTTCTAATTGAAAAACCTTATTTCTAAAATTTTTGATGTTGCTTTGCCCGGGGTTTGAACCCAGGACATCCGGTGTGGTAGGCGGAGCACGCTACCATCACACCACGGTGGCCGCCTGAGCTGTTATATTAATGCACGAAAAGAGATAAGTACATTTTATCTTAGCTATCAAAAAATTAAATTTCACGTGTTGTCACGGAAAAACTTTTAACGGGTAAAATAAGCTTTTTTTTGTATTTGTGATCCTAAAAAATTCGAGTTTTTTGATATCCCATTTGACAATCTTGAGTAAGTTTTCGGTGAAAATCATAAATTAAACCTTTACCATGTAAAATACCCCAAAGTTATTCCGAAATGCCCAAATTTGATTTTGAGGATGATGGCATCTATGGTCAATGTTATAAAAAATGCACATTTTCACGCGCTCTCAGAGAGCGAGAAGTTTCATATCATGTCATCATTGCTTTGTTAGCCCTTTAACGTAGAACTCATAAAGTTACATATGTATACCTCATCCTTCGTCAATTTGACTACGCCATAAACAAAACCGAAAAAAAAATCTACTTACGATTTGCGTGCTGCTCTGTGTGCGTACATTCAAAGAGAGTAAACAACCGACTAGCGCAGTACGAAAGCGGAGATCAACACGAAAAATAAAAACATATTTACAGTGAAAATAAGATCGTGCGTAGTCGTTTTGACGAAGGATGGCCGTCTAGGTTTAAGTATCTAATCAATTTATTGCAAATATGGTAAGACAGTTTGTTAAGCGTTAAATAAACCATTATGAAATCATGCACTATTTCGTTTTGAACGCAAGAAAGTCAAAACGTGTAGCCTACTTTTAGGCTACATTGTACTGCACCACACTATAAACCGTTGCATATTTTCAGGCACAAATTAACACTGTAATGTGTTTCAGACATTAGACAACCCTGGCTTTACACTGTCAACAAAACAAATACGCCAGCAGAATTATTGAAAAGTACAAACATTGCGCAGACGCAGCCGAAAGAAGCCCCACAAGCAATGCCACAAATCAATTACGCTCATCTAACGCAACAACAGTTACAGCGAAAACAACAAAAATTGGGTACCGAAGTTAATGATTTGCAAAAGCCAGCCATAAATGATAACAGCAACAACAGAAACTATTACAACAACTATATACCAACAACGCAGCAACCAGCAGCGCAAATTATAAACCAATTCAAAAATGTGAAACCTAATAACTATCAATATTATGGTGTAAGATTAGCACAATCACCAACTCGACTACCACCAGCGAGTTATCCACATATATATAGAGGTGCTAGTTCAGACAATGGAAACAAATTTCCCTATACGCCACAGAGTTCGGCTTTGACCACCGCAGCCACATACAATGCATCTGCAGAACAATTCGAAGTTATCAATACATCGGAACGTAGCGCTCGTACTTTTACGTTTATAGGTGATTTGTTGTCGGGTTGTTTCCGACATGTGTTGATCCCTGCACTATCTCAGCATACTATCAAAATCGTTGCTGCATAAACTTGGCAACTGCTCAGTCGGCTTCTGGTTGTTGTCCATATGTACCTCCACCTATTTCGCCACCACGTCCAGTTTTGGTTGCACGTCCTACAATCAATTGTTGTAATACTTGTGGATATGGTTTCTATGGTCCACCACCCTGCAGCTATTATGGTGGTGGTGGAGGTGGTTATTACGGAAGTGGAGGAGGTGGCTCTATCGGTGGTAATCCAGGTGGCTTATATATCGGCGGAGGGTTGGGCAATTTGGCTTATGGCGGTCTAGGTATCTCATTACGACCAATAGGCTAGCTACAATATTTAGAAGATTTGTGCGAATTAATATTTTTATTTTTATTTTATTTTATGTATTGTTAAATTATAAACACATGTATATGTATTAAAATGTATATACATAATTTTATTACGTTGTTTTAATCACATTAATTTATGAACATTTCTATACAAATAATAGTTATTTGAACTAAGCCGAAATTAAAACACTGCTTTTTGCTAAACCACCGAAGGAATGCATGAATGTACTTGGTACTGGTTTGAGTCGATATTTGGACCTCGTGAAGTGTATACATCCAGGAAACTGAAACTATGCCTGTATTCGATCATGATGCAAAAAGCACATCTTCGACCGGTCTCTAGTTTCATCTTCTCTCTAAATAAGTCTAACATGAATGATTGGACAGTGTCTCTGTAAAATTATTGGGCAGCTTATAACAGCGAACCAAAAGTCTCGATACAAAAAAAATATTTACAAGAGCATCTCTCTGTCTACAGTCAGAAGACGATTCTGATGTGTTCATGAACATTGAAAATATTCATAGATCAAAAAGCGTCTGAATTTCATTTGAAGCTTTGGCCTAATGCTGGTAAGTAGATATGTGCGTCTTACGAAAGAAAGATAATTTTTGCAGCAACTAATCAACACATCGAAAAATTAGGGTCAGTCAATGTTTGGCATAACCGGAGGCCTGAATACTATCCCGATATCTGCACGTTTATACCGTTATGCCCATTCCACCTGTAGAAGTGTTGCGATGAGCTTTGAGTCTCGAGGCTGCTTTCGCACAGACCATGCAGCCATAGAAGTATAGCGTCATCAAAGACTGAATGAGCAGGCTACCTAGTTCCGTATCTACGCTTCGATAGAGCTGCAAGGTTGGCGAATGTGCTCACAAAAGGCAGACGAGACTATGCACTACAATTCCCAAGTAATGGAAGGGGTAGAATCAACGGATTGTACACGTTGCTGCCGAGACCATTGCAGCGGAAGCCCATGAAAAAAAAACCTTAAACTATTGCCGCCAACTTTTATATCCAGCAACAACTTATGCAATAATATCCCATAGCACAACATATAAAAGTGTGTAAGAGTGTAAGCAATCCCTGGAAAGAATCCGGAAAGTGAGAAATATATGGGGTATTCCATCCCATTTCGACCAATTTTGAACCCGACCCCTTTAGAATTGACTGAAAGTTTTTCTTCTTTTTCTAGCTTACGAAAGACGTTTTTCAGAATTTTTTCAAATTTTTTCATCCAACTCAAAAAAAGTTATGAATTTAAAAAAAAACACCGTTTTTGTTTTCAAATGCTTTTCAAAAATTGACCGTTTGGGATCTTTTTTTTTAAATTTGTTTTTAAATGTACTTTTCGGAAAAAATACAAAAAAATTTTTAAAGTTTTTTTTTAATTTTTCAGTTTTTCGAGATTTTTCGAATTTCGCCATTTTTTTTCTCATGAAAAACTTCAATCAATTCTGCAATCATCCCCACTAATCCCGGAGTGGGCCGATTTTTTTTTATATTTTTTTATTTAATTGAAAAAAAAACAATTTCAAAAATAAAATAAAAATTTTTTTTATCAATTTTATTTATATAACAAAAAATGTAAGAAAATGATTTTTAGGTATTCTTTTCTTTATATGTTATGGTAATCTACGGTCAATTTTTGAAAAAGTTATAGCATTTTGAAAACAAAAACGGTGTTTTTTTAAAAATTCATAACTTTTTTTGAGTTGGATGAAAAAATTTGAAAAAATTCTGAAAAACGTCTTTCGTAAGCTAGAAAAAGAAGAAAAACTTTCAGCCAATTCTAAAGGGGTCGGGTTCAAAATTGGTCAAAATGGGATGGAATACCCCATATATCTCTATAGGCTTGTAACGTAAACGTCCCATTCAGATTGGTCAAGACTGACAGAAAATGCGTGAAAGAAATGCATGCAAACAACCTGAGTGCTGAAAGTTACGGGAATACATGTTTACAGTTACAATCTTTGAGAAAAGCAGTCACTTTTAGTGATAAACAGGAGGGAGATGGGTATTCTGACTGAACACTACTTCGGGGCGTCAGTGAAAGCAGACGTAGAACGTACGGATTGCAGGAGGAAACATTAGAACACGTTGCATGCTCGTGATCTGCGCTCGCAGGTGCCATAGGTCCTATAAAGCTTCTTGTCTTAGTCAAGAGAACGAAATTTTTTTTAAAAAGGGGGTCCCAGTTTTTGATAGAGATTTTTAGTTGGTTTGATGTGTAAACTTCTGACAACTCTATGGAATCATTCATTTATGCGAGGCCCTTACATTGTTCGCGCTGTTCACTCTAACCTAACTTCACCACCCTTCCGATTCGCATTAATTAACCTGACGTTACTGAACAATCTCCACACATGCCCTTTTAATTACACCAGAGTTCATCTTCAACCATTCACCACTCTTCAGTTCATTGTTCTCTGGTTCCCCCCGATTAGCCACTCCAACACCACCAGTCAACGGCTAAATTATCAGCACCCCCGCTCAAGTGTCCAACATCATTTAACTCCTCCAGTCGATTTGGTTTCGAGCCAGCTCCGCACTTGGGTATCTGTCAACTGATTCAACGTTCCCCCATCCAAATGGTTAGTTTTAGCATCACCCACCTGTACTACTTCCAACTTTTATATCGTGTGTCCATTTCACCATTAGCGCGCTTTTATACTGAGTCACCGACGTAGTTGTCTATCGCCCACCTTACAACCATTCCCACCAGTTACAGCTCTCCGTCACTGGTGTGTGTGTGTCGGAATTAAATAATACAACATTTTAGTAGACGAAAGTAGGACCTCCACTCGGCTCTGGATTGGTTGAGTGATACTCCATTATTTATATATTACATTTAAAATTACTATGGTAAAACCATACACTAACAAATAAAAAGTTGAATTTCACATAGTCCAGTTAAGTATATCAAATAAATGCACTGTTGACAAATTTAGCTTGCATAGAAACGCAGTGCGGGAAAAGAAATCGCCCGTAGTCAGCCTTCACACCGTAAACTGAAGCTTCTCTCAACACTCTCCTTCAAAGTAAATATAATCGCTGCACCCCCACAAGCCAACTTGAACATTCCCATACATAAAACCGAATTACGAAAACAGAAATGTGCTAAAGTTCTTATCGGCAAGTTGACGTTAAGCGTCAGCCCAAACCAGCCAAGGATGAGATATATACTACAGATTCGGCGAATGTATGCAAAGTGTACGATATGAGTCATTTAAAAGTCGTTGTTGTACGCATATCGCACTGATTACACTAACAACGAGGATAGGGCTGAAAGACATTGGAGAACCAAAAAGAAACAACAACAGAGACAGAAAAGTTTGAAACAAAGCGATACTAAAACTTGGCAGGGAAAAGCACTGAGACAATAACTAGCAAACAACAAAAAGCAAACTCAATTTGTAAAAACTATGTCGCAGTGTTGTTTTTGCCTGCTGATAAGCCATGCAACCCAATGGGGACAAATTAAATGGTGCAAAATGCGACTACAATACAGACACATATATAGGAGCAAAAAAAGGTTGCGTGTATCCCACTAGAGATATACGCCGCCGATAAACGCCGCCTCCGCCGCCGATTAGGGTCGTTTTTCGCACGCCGCCGCCGAATGTGAAAAATATCGGCGCTGCGGCTGCGTCCGGCGCGGTACTATATTTTCTACTCGTTTAAGACTGTTTAGGCCATTTATTGTTCAAATCGAAAATGGCCGGATATGGTCGAAAGTGGTATTAACGGATGCGCATCACTGTCAGTTATAGAAAACTAATTGCGAAATTTAACTCTTTCTAACTGTTCAAAAGTTATTTAAAAAAACAGGTGTTTTCGATGTCAGCTTAACACGGACTTTGCATCACCCAATTCACCAAGTTATTAAAACAAAACACTAAAAGAAACGTTATATAATAAACTTATAAAATCAATTTGCATATTCTTTCCAAAAAATAATGAACAATGAATTCAAATAAAATTACACAAGGCGTTTCGAATTGTTTTCAAGTTGTTAAAAAAAGTAAAAAAAATGCCGGTTTTTTTTTCTTAATTTTATATTGCGATTGGCTGAAAGCATAAGCGAAATCAGTGATGCAAAATCCTTTAGTAGGTTATAGAGGCATAAACACTCCTTTGAAATGTTTTTTACCTTATACTTAAGTTGAGAATATATGTACGTATGAGAAGGGTTTGAAAATCACTTGGGTTTACATTCAAACATCTGTTGTTTATTTGCGAAACTGTACAATAGCGTCTGAAATGTTAATTTTAATTTTAACACTTCATCCTTCAACACCCAAGTCTCCCGGTTTGACATAAAGTTGGCGGCCTATTCAAAATTATTCCCTTGGAGTTAATTACATTGATTATAGCCTATCAACCAAGTTGAAATATCACCTACACGTTACGGCTCCTTTTACAAATGTGTATACGTAGGCACATATATGTATTTAGCAGGTGAGGCTTTGTCCTTCGCAAGAACACTCAAAGTGGTGAAGCAAAAGCTTTCCCAAGTCAGCCGAAAAAATTATCGTGTGTGCTACTACCCTAACGAAGTGGACAGTCGAACTAGTCTGAAGACTGAAGGTACGCGGTCATCAATAATGAGCTCTTATATCATTAGGCCGGAAAACAGCAGTAAACATCTTTCAACTTAAAATCGGTCGACTTTCATTCTAAAATATTGTTACGAATATTATAGCAAAACTAAGGGTTACTGCCATCTCTAAGCCGATGGTAAGCAGCGCCTTGTATGCACATCCATAAATCAATCATTATGTATCTACATAACGAATCAATCATTATGTCTACACATATGTACGTATACGCAGCTGAGAAGCAAAGCACATCAACATGCATATATCTGAGATACTCCCGAAAGTATGCAATGAGAGAAGCTATAAAATCGTACAATTGTAGTTACAGCTGAGAAATTTGATAGCTGATGGCCAACTAGTAGATTCTGGAAATGGAAGCGCCTAGAAGATGCGAACGAGGAAATCAAAGATTATAAAAGGCAGCGACAGATAGAGGCGCTAGAATCAGTTTCGATTAAGCACGCTATCTGTCGGGCAATAGTAGAGTTATTTATTGTGAAGTAATTTAATAAAGGCCATTTTGCAATATTAAATATTGGAGTTATTTATTCAACAGTTTAGTGATGCGAACTTAGCAGAAGGTTGCAAGTAAGAGATTTGCAAGTAAATTCGTTACATTATCGTTTTGATTTAACGAAGATTATTGAAATCAATGATGTGAAGACAAACGTCTACAAACTCTGGTCCACATTTTAAAAATTTTATCCAGGGTCATTGTAAAATTTTTATTATGTAGATGCGCCGATGATTATACGATTTTCACCCATTACGCAATGACGGCATCGTGGCCGAACACCCTAACGTTTCAATTGGTTTCTCTGGTGTAGCTCGGCAAAATCATCCGTTGGAAAGTCTCGGAGCTACACCTAGAGCTTCTAGGAAATTGACGTCGACGAAGGTATGCGTTCGAAGTCGCAGTCCTATAGCTCTGTGCTGGCATATGGTGTGAGGGTCAGAAGGCCTGGTAGCGACTGGTGGTCGGGATTGCTACTGTTCGCACATCAGGAATTGCAGCTCTTAAAAATAGCCGAAAAAACTGGAGGCGCCCTGTGCCACAAGGGTCATGAGTATTAATAGACCATTAATAGCAACCGTAAGTCAACTTGTGCGTGGCCGCCAAGGAGCCACAAATGATTTAAAGAATTTGTGTTCGCGACGATTATTAGGAGTTAACCCTAGGTAAAACTACGCTTTGCACGTGATATGTAGACAAAAGTGTGACTATTTATGTATCTAATTTCTTTTCAGCAGACCCCGGATCTTTTCGAAATGGCCAACACGTTGATTTCCTTAAATACGTACAAACAAACCCTTTCATAAAAACTATTTTTTTAAATCAAAAATTCAAGCTTTTCAAAGTAGGAACACCGGCGTACGCCGCCGCGCAGCGCACGCCGCTGCCGCCGGTATATAATAGAGCCTGCGCCGCCGCCGCCGATTAAGTGATCGGCGTAAACCTCTATATCCCACACGCACTTGGAAACCAAAATAAATACAAATAAAATTCATTAAATATTTTCTCAGCATCTTTTCTTTCTTTTTCTCATGTTTCTCTTATTTTTTGTTCAGTCTAATGGCCTAAAAATTATACTAGCCTATTTTTTCACACGCACTTCGTTGCCAGTCTCACGCACTCAGGCGTTATAATGACGTCGGCTAACTTGCTGCACACTTGACGTATACCCTTACGTGCAGGACGTACCAATTGGCGGTGTATCCTTGGCGGAGTACAAAACAAAGGAACCTCCTCGATTCCGGCTTGTAAATGTGTTTGGCGCAAAGCAGCTGGTCGTAGCGCATCTTCTACAGCCAAACGACGTACGGCTTGTACATTTGCTGTTGCAATTTTAGTTTATCTACAGATAAATATCTAGTAGCTGGTCCACATCATCTTCCTTGACATTGAGTGGCTCATCTTCGGCATTTGGTTGCTCATTGACAACAGCAACTGGTTATTTTCATCTCTTCTCTTCAACTTCTACATCACCTCCAGCTTCGGCTTGATTCAACAGATTTTGTATGCTATCCAAGTTAGCCAAACCATTAAGCTCGAGTTGGTCATGCAATTCGCTGGGTATGGCAATAGCTTGTACATCACGATGTCCAGAGATGCCGTTTGGTGTTGGTATAAATTGCACATCGGCAGGGAATTTCCGATGTTGGATAGACTGGCACTAATTCGGCTTCATTTGCATCACTTGATCTGAGAAGAATCAACGAAATGGGCACAATCTTTTTGAATTTTAGCAAAACTAATTTTTTAATGGCTACTGCACCGGGAAACACACGTCCCTGTTTATGTGATACAGTACGCTGTTGTGTGCCAGGATGAGGTCGACGTCCAGCTGGATAAAGGGCGCAGGTGAAAAGTCATCATCATAGTGGTATTGGTTTTGGACAGCGTGACGTGCTGTAAATAAAAAACGAAATGATATCGGTTATTCATATATTTGTCTCAGGTAATTTTCAGCAAGTAATGAGGCTTGAAGTCTAAAAAGTACAATGTAATTGTTTATTACTAACAAGTAAGGAAGGTTAAGTTCGGGTGTACCCGAACATTACATACTCAGTTGAGAGCTATGGTGACAAACATAAGGGAAAATAACCATGTAGGAAAATGAACCGAGGGAAAACCTTGGAATGTGTTTGTATGACATGTGTATCAAATGAAAGGCATTAAAGAGTATTTTATGAGGGAGTGGTCCATAGTTCTATAGGTGGACGCCATTTAGTGATATCGCCATAAAGGTGGATCAGGGGTTGACTCTAGAATTTGTTTGTACGATATGGTATCAAACGAAAGGTGTTAATGAGTATTTTAAAAGGGAGTGGGCCTTAGTTCTATAGGTGGACGCCGTCTCGAAATATCGCCATAAAGGTAGACCAGGGATGACTCTAGAATGTGTTTGTACGATATGGGTATCAAATTTAAGGTATTAATGAGGGGTTTAAAAGTGAGTGGTGGTAGTTGTATATGTGAAGGCGTTTTCCAGATATCGACCAAAATGTGGACCAGGGTGACCCAGAACATCATCTGTTGGATACGCTAATTTATTTGTATATGTAATACCTGCCAAGATTTCAAGGGTTCTTTATTTCGCCCTGCAGAACTTTTTTCATTTTCTTCTACTTAATATGGTAGGTGTCACAACCATTTTACAAAGTTTTTTCTAATGTTATATTTCGCGTCAATAAACCAATCCAATTACCACGTTTTCGTCCCTTTTTTCGTATTTGGTATAGAATATGCATTTTTTTTCATCTTTCGTAATTTTCGATATCGAAAAAGTGGCCGTGGTGTCATTTTTTATACCAAGATAAAGTGACTTCAGATAACTGCGTGAACTAAGTTCAGTGAAGATATGTCGAACTTTGCTCAAGTTATCGTGTTTACGGCCGAGCGGAAAGGACAGACGGTCGACTGTGTATAAAACTGGGCGTTGCTTCAACCGTGTTCGCCCATTTTGACAGAAAAGAGTTGTCGTCATAGGAATCTATGCCCCTACCAAATTTCACAAGGATTGGTGAATTTTTGTTCGGCTTACGGCATTAAAAGTATCCTAGACAAATTAATGAAAAAGGGCGGAGCCACGACCATTTTGAAATTTTCTTTTATTTTTGTATTTTGTTGCACCATATCATTACTGGAGTTGAATGTTGACATAATTTACGTATATACTGTAAAGATATTAAATTTTTGTTAAAATTTTACTTTAAAAAATGTTTTTTAAAAGTGGGCGTGGTCCTTCTTCGATTTTGCTAATTTTTATTAAGTGTACATATAGTAATAGGGGTACCGTTCCTGCCAAATTTCATCACGATATCTTCACGACTGCCAAATTACAGCTTCAAAAATTTAAATTATCTTCTTTTAAAAGTCGGCAGTGCCACGCCCATTGTCCAAAATTTTACAAGTTTTCTATTCTGTGTCATAAGGTCAACCCATCTACCAAGTTTCATCGTTTTAGCTTCTTTGGTAATGAATTATCGCACTTTTCAGTTTTTCGAAATTTTCGATATCGAAAAAGTGGGCGGGTTATAGTCCGATTTCGGTCATCTTAATAGCGATCTGAGATGAGTACTCAGGAACTTACATACCCAATTTCTTCAATTTACCTCAAATTTACTCAAGTTATCGTGTTAACGGGCGGACGGACGGACGGACATGGCTCAATCTAATTTTTTTTCGATCCTGATTATTTTGATATATGGAGTCTATATCTATCTTGATTCCTTTATACCTGTACAACCAACCGTTATCCAATCAAACTTAATATACTCTGTGAGCTCTGCTCAACTGAGTATAAAAATTATTACTATGAATTTACTTTAGTGAATTTTTTAAGAGTTCAGCAAAGGCAAAACAGTATCTTCTTCTTAGGTTCTCCTAAATTTAAAGTATTTTGCCATTTATAGGTCCACGGGTTTGGGGAAAGAATTTGACAATGTTTCTTACAATTAATTGGCGGAGAATGGTAAAAGAGATTATTTTTATACTGTTTGATAATGGAATTATCCGCGACTGCTGGGTTCTTATTATTCCGTTTCATTATTAGTCGTTGAGCAATCAGATTTGCAGCATTGACAGAGGCTATTGTTTATATGGCGCATTCTAAGAATACTATTTGGAAGGAAACTCCCGCTGCCTATAGTGTTGTTACAATGATGTTGTATGATGTTGCAATATATTTTGTGCTTTTTTTTCATGAGACTCAAGCCAAAAATAATTTTTTTTAGGTATTAACTTTTTGAGTGTATAACAATATGCGTAACATGCGTTTGCTCGTTAAATCCAAACGAATCTCATCATAAGTCACTTATCATTCCTGTTGTGACTATCGCACGCACATAAAATCGTGACACATTTATATCTTTAAATATTATGAGTCTATTTGACCTACATCAATTTCAATTTTCGCTTGTGGCTAAAAGTGATCAGGCAAAGCGTAAACGAATCAGGGTGAGTGATTGTGTGCTCCTAGAGAGAAGCCCGGCGTGCCTTTAATTCTTTGGAACTCTAAATCTATTTGAATATACAAGGAGCAATTGCTATAATGAATCATTTATTATTAAGTTTTTTTGGTCCATGTGTAAGAGTTTGTGATGGTAAAAGAGAACATTTGGCAGCCGCCGAAGTTTGTTGTAGCGAGCTCTTTTGTGTAGCAAGGTAATTTTTGAAGATTTGGATTCCTTTATTGATAAAGCAAATGGCTCTTTCTCCAAGTGTAAAATAATAGGTCAGCTACTATATCATACAGATGTCTATTATTATGACTTAATATAGTAATTTTTTATTATTATAGTTAATTTTTTTTTTTTGGATTAATTGACATTTTCAAAATTATACATAGAAATCTGATGCTAATTAAAAAACCATGTAAACGAACTTTCAAAGCTTCACAAAGAACCTTCCGTAAACAAGCATTAACTTACCATGATGCGCGCAGTAAGGCCAGAACTACCACAAAAGAATGTAACACTACAACAACTGATTTTTTTCATTCATTTTATAACACTAAAACGTTGATTTTTGTTATATACTTAAAATATTCAAATAGGAGAAAAGATGTGTCTTCTCTAAAGATCGACTAGTCCAATGCTTTAAGGGCGACCAAATACCCATGAGAATCGGATTGTATAAATGAAGAAACGAATGCAGAAAGCAAAAATCAAGAAGAACTAAAATCAAATCTGATGAGATAGGTTAAATGTCGAACAGTATTGTGCAGAAAGACAACAAGTCGTTTTAAAATAAATTAGTTCACAATTAAAACACTTATATATTTAGTTTATAATTAAAAAAACAAAATATTATTTAAGAAATTCGTCTGAATTTGGCAAGCGTATAAAATTTATCCTACACGTATGCCAAATATTTGTGGGACATGCTACAAAACATTTCTCCGCCAATTTCTGTTAGGTGGGAGTTATTAGTGAAGACTAGAATTCAACGCTAACAATAAAGCGACATAAATAGTAATTAAGATGGAAAAAAACTGTGGTGTGGTTAGATTGTTTCCAACAATTTGTACCAAAACAAACAAATTAGCCAAAAAAGATATAAAAAAGAATAAATAATGCTAACTATTTTAATACAAGGCAGTGGTGCTATTTATTCGGCAACAAATAAATACAGAAACAAAGCCAGAATACGAGGCAAATTGGTAATTCAGCAAATGAGTTTTAAATACTAAAAATATTTATAAAGTAAATTTTGGAAGTGACGTGTAATAGTGTCAATGGAACAAAAGTCAATTGACATTGAATTCGCTTTGAAGAAATCCGAAAGATAACTAATGTCAATTAATTTTAAGTTCCATTCAGACTATTTTCTAGGAGAAAGATAAGACTGAATTGACGTGTTGCGGTTGTTAGATCGTCTAAATCCTTTTCTTTTATTTTTATGTTCCACAAACTTTTTTCCATATTTTGTTAATATTAAATTATTGTTTTCCAATTAAGTTCCAAAAATTAAAAAAGGACAGACGAAATTTGGACTAAAAACTATTCACGATTTTACTTCCCATATTTCTTTTCGCAAAAGTGCGACTTTTATTTCCAAGTTCGGTGAGTTTTTCCATAAGAAGTTCTGTTCAGTAATTTGATGTTTGCAAAGAATATGTATGTCAATGACGTTGATTCCAACTGAATTAATGGTACAAATTTTTTTTTCAGGAATTTGGAATTTAAATGGCACATGACATTACTTCCTGGTTAATGTCAATTGGCGCTAGTTCTATTGACACTCTTTACACTTCCACGTCTGGAATCGTAGTTAAAGCTTTACAAGAATGATAGAATGGACTACTTAACCTATTCATTACATCCTTAAATAGTGAAAACCCTTAATAATAACGATAACTTGTGCCTTTGTCTTTCTGCGCTTGCTTATTGTAAGGACAAGTCAAAACAATTGCTTCTGTCTGGCGCCTTTCTTGATAAATTGACAGAAGCGTTTTAAAAATGTATCCTCCCTGGCCCTATAGTGATTCCCTGAGTGTCGAGGGTGCTCTGGTTAAATCATTCACAAGCAAGAATTTCGTACAACAGAACTGTTTGGCGCGGAGTGAGGAAGAGCAACAATTGAAACAAAGATATAAGAGGCAACGCCATAGAGCGGTGTTACCTTATCCTTTCTTTACTCTGGTTTGTTGTAAACAAGCTTCTCGTGGCGCTATTGGCATTGGCTGCCGCGAGTGGATGGACTTCTTGAAGCGATAAGTTTCGCAGGGCCTATCTGACTCGGTGGACTGAGTCATGTGTACTGCTATTTAACTATATCTGATTTCTTTTGTGAGTGCCGTTGGCACTTTCTGATAGGGCAACTTTCTGTAAAGGGCCTAACTGACTGGTAACTGTCCCTAGAGAAGAATTAGGAAGCTAGTGCTAGAAGGCCTCTTGTACTTGCACTCCTGCAGGCGCCTATCGGTATTATACTGGCTTCATAAAATAGAAGTCCAAAAAGCCACTTTTTGCCGGCCTATGGGGGTAGTTGTCTAGTGGGAATGTCCCTAAGACGAACGGGTATTAGCAAAACACTTGTATCGTACGAACGTGATGTCGCTGGTTGGTATCAGTTGGCGTTCTCTTTAAAACAACACCTACTATGGTATAAATATCATGCTTGACATTGTACAATGTAATAGATGTTGCGGTAAAGGGAGGTTACGGCAACGGTTACCAGGCTCGTTTCATGTGCCTATAGTTTTTTGTCTTAACCTAGGTCATCTCAGCAAGTCTTACAAAGCTGAGCTTGATCCAAGTTAAGACTGACGATTGTGTGCCAACAACTGCCCCCTTGCAAAATCGGTAAAGGTGCATCCATTCGCGAGAGAGTTAACTGGGTTCACGGTGAGTCGAAAGTTTGGAAGGGGGAAGTTTGGAATTGAGAGGGTTTTCAGCTTAGGAGTCCATGTGACTGCAGTTTTAAAGTTGCCTGATCACTGCATGCCTCTTTTCAAGCGGAGGTGCCGCTAATAAATTTTCGGTGGCTGGAAATGCTGTTCATTGCTCTAGAAATAATATGCATTTCCTATAAGATTGCGTTGTCGATGATTATATCATTTTCTATCGGACGGACTCCGGTTTTTATTAGAAAAAGTTATAGAAAAATTAGCCGATACACCTATTTTTAAAGCAGTTATTGGTGTAACACCAATTTAAATATCAGAGTGGCTACAAAAAAATCGATAGATCTGTTATGAGGAAGCTATTGAGTTTTCATCGGAAAGTTTTAGGATTGTTTATCAAGAGTGTTACAAATCCTTTATCAGGCCTAGGCGTTACTACTTTGCAATTGAAAAATGTATCAATTTGCTTACAAAAAGGTGTCGATTTGATATTAAAAATTTTAGCGATTTTTTATCGGAGTATCATTACCTGTTATCTGCCTGGTGTTGCTTTGTGTTAGGAAAATATATCGATTCTATCAAAACAGGTTTTTTTTGTCGTTTGATATCAAGGAATGTTTCGATTTCTTATCGGAGTGCTACAATTGTTTATTGACGAGTCATTGTTGTTTGTTTTTGAAACCAAAATATCGATAAAAACCTTACAAATCGATGACACTTCCTATCAACTTGTCGATAACAACTCAATAAGACAAATAAAAATCTATTTAAACAAGACCGATGATCAAAAATAAAAATAAAGAAATAACTTGTTAATCGATTTGATTCCGGTAAGGAAGCCGACGCAGGTCTATTTCAAAGGGCAGACGTTTTTTGTTTTTTTGTAAAGTTACTTCTGCTTGTGGTTTAAGTTCCGCTCCTGTGATGGACGAGCTTTAGTTAACCTTAAACCAGTAAGTACACTAGTTGGTTTTACACCTTGATTTCACGAGTGTTAGTACGCACGCCCGGATTTACGCGACTCTCGGAACAGGGAGCATCTAGCAAAGGCGATGATTTATTCACTTGAGAACTTTTCATGGCAGAAATACACTCGGAATGCTTGCCAAATCTTTTCGAGGGGCAACCCCGCTTAGTAAAACTTCTCTAATTGAAAACCTTGTTTCTAAAATTTTGTGTTGGCTTTTTTCCCTCGGGGCGTAAACCCAGATCTCCGATTTGGTAGGCGGAGCACGGTATCACCGCACATCACGGCGACCGTATAATATTTCCCATTTTACAGACTTATTAATTATAGTTTGAAACCAATTCTCATGCCCCCCGCCTGTAATACCTTCATTTGTTCTCATTTCTGTTTTTTTTTGCTTTAATTATTATGACAGAGACGAGTATGTAAATATGAAAAAGAGTTTATCAACGGGGCATTTAAAGTGGCTCTGTATTAGTCTTTCCCCAGCACCGAACCAAAAACCTAAAGATCTTATTTGCATCTTTTCGTTGTAAGTCAAACAACAATCGAAGGCAATTCTTTTAAAGAAAATATCTCTTAAGAGCGCTCGTCCTAGCATATGAACTCAGAGTTCAGATCGCGTGATTAATCAAACGACCGCCCTGTAACTAAAACAGTGACTGCGTTATACAATTCACCCAAACATCGGGACATCCTTAAAATGTCTTACTGCGAAATATTGCCATACCTATAAGTTTGGTTAAAGTCGTTGACCAAGCAATGAGGTATCCGATCAGTGATGCTTAGCTTGGTTTAACAGAAGATTGGACATGGCCGCAAACAAAAATCGTACAAGCTTCATTTTGAAATCAGAAGAAATGGCAATAAAAAAACATCAACTTCGTTTGTTTTTTGATAAATCAAAAATTTTGCATTTAGGTCTATTACTGAAAGCTTAAAAATTTGTTGGCCGTAATAGAAAAGAGAAAATAATTTTTATTTATTAAAATTCCTTTATGACGCGAATAAAAGTTATTAATTCGAAACAATAGAAATCAGTGTTGCGAAAATTTCACTAAAATAGAATATTCGTAGAACTCTTACCCACAGAATTGCAATTAGAATTTGCTCCTGATTAAGCTGGGATTTTTTAAAATTTCAACAACGGACGAAACTATTGTTTAATCAATAATAATTTAATTTTCAGTGCATAATATGAAGCCTATATGAAGACCAAGACGTTGTTTAGATACCAGTTCCACACGCAAACCCGAGTCAAACTTTACTCGTCACTTATCAGTGAGTTGGCCTTTCTTAAAAGGGGTGGAAAGAGCTCTGAAATGATTTCATAGGATTTGATCAACTTTCACGGGGGGTTCAGCTTCTTAATAAGTTTGTCTCACACATTTATCCTACTAAACAATCGCTGCGTTTATTAGTTTGTCAGTGTGCTAAATTTAGGTTTGGGTTGGTTGAGTGGAAAGCTGTGCGGGAGGGAGGGGGTAGGGGTTTAGCTCACCTGTATTGCAAAACCCATGCTAGAGTCCACTTAGAAAAGAAACTGACGTTGCCTTAATTATAGTGTAGAATAAGATAATCGAAAGCTTGGGTAAGTCATACCGGATATGAGTAGTTCGAATAGCGAAAAAAAAATATTGTCTAGGTATAGTCCAAGCTGTGTACGCAAGTATAAGAGTATTTCCAACAACAGTATCACTTTTTTACTAGGATTTCGGGAGAAAATTACTTGAGCGCAATTTACCCTCCGAGGAGATCTCAGTCCTGAGCTTGCCATTGTGTAGGACATTAATTTTAAACTTTTCCTATAATTAAATTTTTTTGCCGACTCATCCGGGAACGTCGAAGAAGATGGACTGTTATCTCGCAGAAATAACAATCGGGTTTTGTGTCAAATCACAGCTGGGGGCGAAGTTGGCAAGAATGCACTGAAGTGTGCTGAAGTCAGAAATAGCATGTAACCTATAACATGCAGCCTGGGCTTTAAGCCAACTTTTCCGAAAATAGGAACTCCTTTCCTCGACGAAAAAAATATATTTTAACAAGGTCATTATCATTACCCAAATACTGTATGAGCTTTATGCCATAGAAGACAATAGTACAACGAATAAAGCCCAAAGGCTATCGCTGGCTAAGGCCATGCTACACGGTATGGCAAAAGACCCGTAGCGTCATTTGAAGCAGAGGGAAGAGAGAACCTTTGCACTAAGTTGGGAACAGGCAGGTTGTTCAGACTTGACCACTCGTTAGTTGCCTCTCCCAAATTTGTGTTCGTTATCGCGAAGCAGGAAAAAAAGGTCAAAATCGCTTGGCTTTTAAGGCACCACTTGAATAAATGATGAGTGTATGCAGCTGTCATTCAAATACCCAAGGGTGGGTATTGTTTGAGAACGTAACAAAGATGTCCAGCTGCATATCAAAGTGTTGTGGGTATACACGAAAGACTTTCGTAAAAATATCACATAATTTTTAATTCAGTATTTTGTAACTAGCGATTGTGACCATCACAATGGTCGGCTAAAGGCCACTCACGTTTGTTGTACCTTATGCAAAGATTTCCCTCAGATAATATTTACAATTCAATGAAAACTACAACATTACTTCTCTAAAAATTAAAACCAACCAACCTACTTGGTTGGTTTCTTCCACAACACACTGAACCACAGTCTGCTTATAATAGAGTGCTCGCCCCATCCAATGATTCGACCCCTCACAAATTATTATTAATATACTCCCCTAAAGGAAGTTCCAAGAAACTTGCGTTTTCAAGAAGTTTGAAAACCAAAGAAGCTAGGATGTTTTTGAGAGTTTGGTTCCACAATGCAATTGAAAATATTGTTGTAGTTTCAGCGGAGCACATTACATCGGAACATACTAACATGTATCGGGGTTGATTCTGGATAAGTAAGAATTTAAGCGATTAATAAAATCCAAATCGAAGGTCATACCAGAGTGATGCTCGTCTTTTTCATTGAGAACGTGCTCACGGACTATCAGACCTTTCGCTTTTGGATGCCTCAGGCATTTTTATTGATTTTTTCACTTCAGACGGCACGGAATTATTTTGTGCCGGATTTCTCGCAGGGCTTGCTCCGGGGCGTTGGGGAGATTCTTCTATCAATGTCTATATGATGCCCAGGATTCTTCAGTACTGCAGTCAAAATTAAATTTTTTCTCACATTTCGGTCTAAATCTTGTGGGGAGTTCTCACTCCTCACTTTGGATGTAATTTAGCTGACAAAGAAGATATCTCGTGCAGGATTTGAAGCGGCCCCCGGGGTTTTATATTGAAGACAGGCATGATGTTTTACTAGAGTTTCCATTTTCAAGCTCGGCATGCAGCTTTATAGGTGAGCTACGTGCATTCCTTGAACCTTTAAGGTCATGCCACCCACCCCAAACCCCAAGTTACCTCATAAACGTCAAGTTCTTGTCTAGCTAGAGAAGGATAACCAATTGATGAAGCTATACATTGCACTGACATCCATTGATAGAATTGAATTCATTGTGTTATTTTAGTATGCCTCTTACGACAGTATACCTGCCTCGGGTATATTTTCTAAAAGCCTCCTAACACCCGAATGGGGAGAAACTTTCGTTGTCTTAGTTTCAATGCCGACGAGCGATTTGGGAGATCAATTTTAGTTGTACAAAGCCGAGCTCCAAAGGGAATAGCTAGGCCTACCTGGTGCCATTATCCTG
>JARSSU010031778.1:0-32535 GCA_029619165.1 Eurosta solidaginis | reverse complement strand
CGCGATCTTGGCGTGTAAATTTTTTGACTCATCTTTTACTTTTGTAATCATGTAACTTTCTCATAACAAAAGGGCTTTTATCCAACTTAGCTTTCTTGCGACGATAATGCCAAGATTTCAGGACCCATATACCAGGAGAATCTTTATACGTGCTTATGCTTCAAATTAGAGTATTCTCGTCATCTGTAATCCCTAATACAACCTCACAATCTTTAAAGAATTGAAAGAATTCGCGCAAGTTCGTACGATTTTGCTCTTCACCTCTGCCTTTGTTAATCCATGCCACCCGACAATGCAGGATGTCATGCTTATCATGTCTTGCCACTTGAAGTTTGCGTCTTGTTCAAAACGTAATGTTTATTTTTGACATAATATCCGGTGCCATTGACTGCTCATAACTACTGGCAGTTTATTCATGTCCCTAACGAGCTCTCCGCTTTCACAACAGACATTCCCTTTGAAGTGCTGGCGTTTCGAATTACTTAGTTTCGCACCTCTTATAGATGTCTTGTAGAATTAATCGCCTATCCCAGAACTTGACCTGACTTTGCCATGCCAAGGTCTCTGTTTAAAGGCACGCATTGAGTCATATTACTTATCTCAGTAAATCTCACTTTAAATTGTACTGTACTAAGTTAACCTTAATCCATAGTCAGTAAGGTTGTTACCATTTGACTTAATAAAGATATGAAATTGAAATATGAAGATGTCCCGAAAGGATCAAAAGTTGTATAACGCGTTTGTAACAGTTCGATGTATGTTTTTAAGCTTAAACGAATTATAATAAAAATGTGTCCAAAACTGCTCCGAATCCCATGAGTTTTGACTGTTTTAACTAAATTTCGGGGGCTTATTGGAGTAATCCTTTGAACCTTTTTAAAGCTTTATTGAAATATTTTCGGACTTACAGCAGTCTCTTTTGGGTTATGTAGCGCAGCTGCAGTTGCAAAACCTTCGGCTAATCTTCATGTCGCTACAAGAAAAATAAAGAGAGTCATATTTGAGCTATATTTTCTTATTTACTACAGGAAAACTCTTGGACTTATTCATATTCAGTCAAAATAGTCCCGAAAGGATCAACAGTCGTATAACGCGTTGGTAAACAGTTCGATGTATATTTTTAAGCTTAAGCGAATTATAATAAAAATGTGTCCGAAACTACTCCGAATCCCATGAGCTTTGACTGTTTTAGCTAAATTTCAGGGGGTTATTAGAGTAATCTTGTTTGAACCTTTTTAAAACTTTATTGAAGTTTTTCGGACTTACAGAAGTCACTTTTGGGTTATGTTGCGCAGCCGAATGTGCAAACCTTCGCTAATCTTCATGTCGCTACAATAAAAATGAAAGAGTCATATTTGAGCCATAACTTCTAATTTCCTACAGGACAACCCTTGGAACTATCCATATTCAGTCAAAATAGTCCCGAAAGGATCAAAAGTTGTATAACGCGTTTGTAAACAGTTCGATGTATGTTTTTAGGCTTAAACGAGTTATAATACAAATGTGTCCGAAACTACTCCGAATCCTATGAGTTTTGACTCTTTTAAATAAATTTCAGGGGCTTATTGGAGTAACCTTTTTGATTCCTGCGAAGACAGTCACCTTGTAGCGGTGCAGGGGCTTAGGCCGATCGCATATGATACTAATTGGTCAGATGGGAGCGGGGCAACCGCGCTCACCTGACAGATGTGGTCGAATGCCGTCGGTAACCAGAAACTGTCACCTCCTAATCGAGGGTGTCATGCGTCACCGTGCCCATTGGACTGGTTTGCAGCCAGGAGGTCCACAACACCGGATGTATTATAACGGCGCCTCCCCAACACCGGGCCACCTTGGGGAGTAACCATGGCCTTACCGCGTCAAGGGGCTCTGCCGCGGCGGACCAACCCAGTTCCCAAATTAAAGTAGTGACAACAACGCTTGCCATGTCAAGCAAGTTGTCGTAAGATAAAATGATGAACAGCAACAATAAAAAAACCAACAACAACAACAATAAAAGCACAACAAAAAAACGGGTTCCAAGAAGAGCTGCGGGCAGAGAAGCAGCAGGCCACGCACGTACTCCAGGCAATTCCTGGAAAGCCTCAAGAGAGGAGGCAATGCTCTTCTTAGAGCATCAGAGGATGAATCCCCCTCCACAAGCACTGGAGTATACAGAGAACCGGATCTTAAAACCGCGAACCCCAAGGGCAACACCAAAACCCAAGGAGAGCAGCGCGGGCCCGAAGAGCACTCCAACCAGGAAGGAGAGAAACCCGCGATCCCCAGTGGACCCCTATCCACTGGTGAGCAGCGCGGGCAAGGCAAACAAGGAGAGGATAATGCGGCGGCAGGCAACAAACCCGCGATCCATGGAGGGCCCAGTACCTCCATTGGGCAGCGCGGGCCGCAAGAGAGTGCAAAAGATTTGACTGCCGGAGAGCGAGAAAAGCTGATAAAGAGAGGCTACGACGGTGCATCCAAGCACGAAAACTACCACCCTATCAGTCCCTCTAGAGGGACGAGTAAGTCTAGGCGCTCACCGTCGGAGCATGACTCAAGTAGCGGCTCACAGAGCACCTATAGAAGGTCCCAGGAAGGGAAAAATAAAGAGCGGAACCCGGAGGAGTGGAAGCGGCCTAACAGAGGGCACAACAGAGGCAGGCAACCTGCACTTCCACCACGGATCAGTCCTGGAGCGCTGGATGATAAGAGGCGCTTTGGACTAAGTGGAACTGGGGTAAAAAGATATCTCCGATATCTAGAGGAAGGCCTGTCGCCCAGGGAGGCAAGAGCCAGGGCAGATGAGCGCAGGCATGAACCAGACCACGGGCAGAGAAAAGCCAATGCTCAAAGAAGAAGCAGAGCAGCGGCAGCTGACCAGGATGCGCCCGCTCCCCCTGAAAAGCGCAGGATCGGGCAAATTACGCCGGAGGAAGCTCCAAGCTCAAAGAGGCAACGGGCCCACGCTCCCAGGAACACTACTCACACGGGCAGGGAGATTCAAGCCAGGGCGACTGGGGTACCTGCTGAGATGGCACCAAGGCGGCAGAGCTATTCGGAAGCCCTTAGGGGTTGTCACGAGAGTCAGGGCAGAGGTCCTAGATATAACACTTGGCAACAACATAACTGAGAATATGATCTCGAAATGGAGAGTCTCAGAAGAACCATCCTTATCGGATCATAGGATCATAAGGTTTGAGCTGGGTGCTGTATCGGGGCAATCCAGCCCTAAAAGAAATCCCAGGAAAACAGACTGGGACAGCTACAAAAGTATCATAGAGGCTAACGCGGATAGTCTCAGAAATAAGAGCAGAAGCACTAACTGTACTGAGTTAGAGGGCAGAGTGGATAGAGCAAATCAGATAATGATAGATGCCTACAACTCCAGTTGCCGAGTCTCCCTAGTTAAGGGTAAGAAGGCAACCCCCTGGTGGTCGCATGACCTGACACTACTAAGGAAGAAAGTCAGGAAACTCTTTAACGGGGCAAGAAGAACCGGCAACTGGGAGGAATACACTCAAAATCTAACAAAGTACAATAAAGAGATAAGGAAAGCTAAGAGGGAAAGTTTCAGAAATTTCTGTGAGGGAATTTCTAGTACACCTGCAGCGGCAAGGCTCCACAAGGCCCTAGCCAAAGAGCAGAGGGAGATTAACTTAGCGATTAGGCTTCCAGACGGTACCTATAGCGGAACGGTGGAGGAGCGAGCGAGGGCCCTGCTACATACGCATTTTCCGGGTGCCTCTCCGCAAATACCGGAACCTGTGTTCCCCAGAGTGAAACCATCCCCACGAGACTGGCAACTGGCCAACTCCCTCTTCAGTGAGGCCAGAGTCAGATGGGCAGTAGGAGAAGATATTGGACCAAAAAATTAGGTCGAACGCCCTCAAGAGCTGGCCCCTACATCATAGCCAACATGCATACAGAGCGGGTAGGTCCACGGACACAGCTCTGTACCAATTAACATCTGAAATACAGAGGGCGTTCGAAACAGAGGAAACAGTGAATTGCGCTTTCCTTGACATTGAGGGTGCCTTTGACAACACATCTCATGAAAGCGTAAACATAGCGCTGCAGAGAAGAGGAATTCAGATGTCTATCCAGAGATGGATTGACAATCTACTCCGCACAAGAATCGCTGAAGTCCATGTAGGCAACAGCGCAGTTAAGGTTAATACCACGAGGGGGTGCCCTAAAGGAGGTGTTCTATCTTCTTCTGTTACATAATACAGAGAGCATTGAATATTACAAAGGGATGGTGTGCCAGTGTGGGGCTTAACATCAACCCATCTAAAACGACCATCATCCCCTTCACCAGAAGAAGGGCCCTACCAGCCCTGAGAGCAATTACAATAGATGGTGTGGCATTAGAACATGGAACCGCGGTGAAATACTTGGGGGTCATATTTGACACCAAGCTCCTATGGAAACAGCACTTCGACTCCATGAGAGCTAAGGCCACGAGTTCTATTATGATATGCAAACGTTTAGCAGGCAAATCATGGGGATGTAGACCGCATGTGCTAAGATGGATGTATACCATGATAGTAAAACCTATGATAACATACGGTTCGATAGCCTGGGCATCGAAAACAACTCGGGCGACGACGAGGCAAGCACTGTCAAAACTTCAGCGACTGGCATGTGTATGCATCACGGGAGCTATGCGCACATGCCCTACAGCAGCGCTGGAGGCTATCCTCGATCTGACCCCGCTGCATATATCAATAGAGCAGTCAGCCAAGCAAACCCTCCTGAATATTGCTAAGGAGGGCTCGGGCATAGATGAAGTCATATCGTCCCCGAAACATGGAGGAATTCAGAGAGAAGATCCCAATCTCTAAACTCCGAGGGATGATATCCTCAGGCAGATAGTCTATGAGATAAGGTACAAAGTAGAACTGGGAGACAAGGGTACGTGGGAGGAAAGCAGAATTGTGTACATTCATCAGCTAAATAGAATAGTATGGTATACAGATGGCTCGAAGACGCCAGAGGGGATTGGATTCTGGAGTCATTAGACCCAGAGCCAAGATATCAACGCCTCTGGGAGCACACCCGAGCATTTTGCAAGCGGAAGTATTCGCTATAAGCCAGTGTGCTGACCTGAACCTTCAGCGCGAATACTCCAACGAGACAATTGCCATACTCAGTGACAGTCTGGCCGCCCTCAAGGCGATATCGGCGTCTGAAATAAAATCAGCACTAGTCCTTGAGTGCGTTGAAAAGCTAAATCAACTAGGAGCACACAACAAACTGTGTTGGCCTGGGTTCTGGCCACAGGGGAGTGGAGGGCAATGAGCAAGCGGACAGCCTGGCAAGGGAGGCAGCAACGACACGGACCTATTGGTCTGAGCCGTTCCTGCCAGTAGGCCCGCAGGAAATCAGAGGGCATCTACTATTATAAGAAAGGGAAAAGAGGGAAGAACACTGGCGCAATATGCCAGGCCTGAGGCAATCTAAGTACTGCTGGGGGCTACAACACAACGCGATATAGGGCATAATGGGCCTGTCGAAAGATAACCTGAGGATACTAACAGCTATTCTTACAGGACACTGCAGACTGAACAGCCAATGCAGAAGATGGGATACTATCGAAACAACACATGTCGATTTTGTGATCGATCAGCGGAGACGGCGGAAACATATATTCCTGGAATGTGACGCAATCTCAAGACGTAGGGCTAAGTTTTTGGGCTCACCATGGCCAGAGACATTCTCACATAAAATCCCTTAAGCCAGGTGAACTGCTAGGGTTCATCAGAGGAAGTTGGTTTGGATGAGGTGCTGTGAAGCAGTTGAGGGCACAATAGACCAATGGTCCAGTGCGATATATCTATCTAATCTATCTATCTATCTAATCTTTTTTGAACCTTTTTAAAGCTTTATGAAGTATTTTGTACTTACAGCAGTCACTTTGGATTATGTTGCGCAACTGAATGTGCAAACCTTCGCCAATCTTCATGTCGCTACAAGAAAAATGAAAAGAGTGATATTTGAGCCATAATTTCTAATTTCCTACAGGAGAACCTTTGGACTAATTCAGAGTCCATTGAAATATATAGGTCCCGTTCAGTGAGTAAAAATTAAAAAGAGAACTGACGAAAATGGGGACGAGCATCTCGGAAATCTTCTCGGAGGTAATTCATAGAAAAATGCTAGCAAATCATTTTCCCAAATATATTTGAAATATGGACCGAAAAATATACGAAGCAGTTACTTCTTTCCCCATTGGGCTAGTTGGGTACTTGCCTACAGCTCTAGGTGGTTTAAGCAGCATAGCATGTCTGTATCGTAGCAAAACGGTGGTGTGATAACTTTACCACATAAATTAAACTGTCGTTTCAAACATTTCCAAAATAAATAATACTAATAAAAAACAAAATCATCTTATTTCAGCTAAGCTCGCAACTTGTTGACAGTTAAAATTTTTCAAAGTTGTAAGCCAAAAAGTATGCAAAGGAAGAAATGTTTGGCGCAGTAAGTTACATTTGAATTAATAGCACCAAACGCAAAACAAATCGTAATAAGTTTTTTTAACTTTTAAACATAACTAAGTCAGTTAAGCATAAAAAATATGTTGTTTTTAAGTAAACAACCGGACGTGTGTGGAATTCGGTTCAGAAGTGCTGAGAGTATCATACTGAGAATTGATTGCAATTTTTGCTTTCTTCATTAAAAAAAATGTTTCGGTGCCTACTTTTTGGCTTGAAATGTAAAGCAAAGTAATCTTAGCCTTCACAGTGTAAAAAGTATGCAATTACGCTTTTGAACTTTAAAATATAATTGGAATCCGATTCAAAAGTGCGAAGTTTGGTGATGAAAATCGGTGCTTTTATATTTTCTTCAAAATATAAAAACCATATGGTTATTAAAATATATCACAATATCAGCTGGTGGTGTAAGGAATGATGTATAATTACCACCATATAAAGGGCCAGACCTTTTACTGAGCTGCAAAAAAATACTGTTATGACTTTTTGAAATTAAAAAAATATTGTTCAATTGCATTTTTTCGGCAGACAGTAGACGTGGATGTTCAATATGGTCGACATTTAGCGCGTCCATGTTTTAAATAAGGTCGCGATGGTTTGGTCGTGACAATGTTAGGTTTTGCGAGGCGAAAAAACTGGAGAAATCAGGAAGAGAGCTGTTTATTTTTTTACAAAGCTCATCGATGTGTGAGCCTAGGTCTGTGACCATTACTGTGCAGTCATCGGCGTTGGAAACGATAGTGACTCCTTCTGGTAGTAAGGAAGCTATGAAGAAGTTAAACAGAAGTGGGGATACGTCACCACCCTGTGGTACCCCTTTTTAATTATTCTGGGTTTAAATGTTGTGCTCCTGAATTTCACTGATGCTTGCGACCAGACGGATAATTTCATTTCATTTCATTTACTTGTGAATATTAGTACAATAGACCATATTCGGTGTTTGCGGTCCACCCTTTGAAACTTGGGGGAAGGGAGGACCCTTCCAGGTCTTACAGTAACGTGGTTGACCATGTCAAGAGCCTTTGACAGGTCTAGCGCAAAGAGAACTGTCCTATGGTGGGTGGTAGTGCTATGCAAGTTTCGAAAGCCATGCTGATGATTGGCAAGACGCAAATTTGCAGTGAAATAGGGAAGCAGATTGGCCCCAAGTGTCTTGGCTACTGGCGATAGGAGAGATATCGGACGATAAGGATCTCCTATGTTAGCTGGTTTCCCACGCTTTAATGGCGGAACGACCCTGGCTATTTTCCATTTTTCGGGGATGACGAAAATGGACAGGACAGGTTGAAGACATGCGCTAGATAATCCCTTCCAACCCTAATCCCTGTTTACCTAGTTTTTTAAGCATCGGCATGGCTATGCGGTCTGGACTTATGATTTAATAGTTTAGAATAAACGATGGCATCTTCAAACCTCTTTGGCGGTGATGGTAATTGGGACGCGCTGTATTTATGCTTGTGTGCGCGTCTGTTGGCCCGCCGTCTCACTTTATCAACCGTAGAATGCATTACATATTGTCGGCAAAAAGCGTTCGCGCACTTTATCGCCAAATGCCGATGGAGATTTTGTCATTGAGCTTAGTCGGTTTCGATAGGGACTTTACGGTAGACCATAGCTTACCTATATCCGAAGAGAGGTTACAATTATTTAAGTGCTCTTCCCACTCTCCCGCTTGTGTTCATATTCTCTCGCTAGAGTTGCGGCCTCCGCTGGTAATCTTTTGTGCTAAAACTTTTAGAATTTTTTATTCAAAACTAAAAAGATTGTCAGTTGTTACCTAATCACTTTGTGGCAAAAGAAAAAACACAAAGACACATTTCAATTATGCACAGACCAAAACTGTGCACTAAATTAAAATTGAATTCCTGTGCGGTAATATTTTAGCAAAACTCAAGCCAATGTCTTTGAAATCCAGGAAAAGAGAAACTTGAAAATAGATAGCACTAAGCAACAAAGCAGATAAGTTTTTAAATAGCTTAGTACTAAGTAAATATGGAAATGTGACTAAAACTGCTAAATATGTACGTGTGATTCCATGTCAACCCAATCTATTGCTGCATTTTTTTTATCACTGGCTACGCTGAAATTTTGACTTCATTTGTAGCATTCGAGGCGAGTTTCTACGATTATTTTTTCATATTTCGCATTGTAGCCCACTTGATGTGGTGGTAGTGCGATTGTTTATCACATCGAAGGTTCAAGGCGCTTGAAAAGCAACATAAAAAATAGTCTGGAAGAACCTCTTTCGAACACGGAAGTAGTTGACAAACACTCCGAGTACATATATGCTATGAAAGGCTTCTCAGCTTCTCCAATTAATTGGAAAAATCAGAAAGAGAGAAACTTGATGTTAATTGAGGGTGAAGCTCGACCTAAACTTCCTCAGGGGTATATGATGCTACATATTTATATTGTAACGAAATTTAGGAAATTGCTGATTATTATACACCTTCTACTAACGTTCGAATCGCTGAACTGTCGAATAAATAACTCCAATATCTAGTATTGCAAAATGGTCATTTTTAGACTACTTTGGGAGTAGTACTTCACAATAACAAATTATACATCATTTAATAGCATGCTCAAATCAAACTGATTACTGATTCCTCAGCATGCGCTGCTTTTATACTCTCGGTTGTCTCGTTCGCCAATTCTCCTAGGTCTAGTGGTTCACGAACATGTGTTCTAGAACAGCTACACCTCATGCTTGGTTACCCAGCTATATACATGTATATTTTTAGTTATGCTTTCTTCTAGCCATATGAGTGTGAGGAATAACTGCTCTTAGCTGATGACTACATATGTGTATGTGAGATAATTTCTTTGCTTTCAGCTGCTGGTTATGTATGTGAAATATTCTTCGTCGCCTTGTATATGAGAGCGGCTGCTTGGCGTTTTTTTGTTGTCATTATTTACTAACAGCATAGTGATGTCAACATTCGCCACAATACATTTATTATTATTATTATTATTTAAAGATTTTATTTCTTACTAATCTGAGCCACTTTGTGATTTCACCGAGGGGATTTGGACCGTAGAATGCTGCTAAAGCACGCTGCTTGACTAGGTAGTCTGCTGTCATAACCTTCACATCCAGATGTCCGAGAACACGTCCTAAAAACTTTGTTTTTGGCTCCCAGATGATTAAGGACGTCAATGGGTCATTCAATATCCTAAAAATAATTGTGTAAGACTGCCAAGGCCAGTAAGACTTGGCGCTGTCTGACATAACGAGGATACTCCTCATCCTCACGGATATGCCTCTCCTTCTGCTCTACCGCAAACTTCTATTGCATGGATTTCTGTTGAAAAATAGTGTGTTAGCATCCCAATGGTATCGGTTTTTGAAGTTTGGCCCATAGATGTCAGCTCCCGTTTTTCCGTCATACAGTTTCGATTCATCCAAAATCAGACCTCTGCGCCAGGGTTAGTATATGGATTCCTTGTTTCCAAAAGAGTTTTGTTCACAATAGACACTCGAATCCCGTTAGATTCTGAGTGTCGAGATCATTGCATCACTTATTTCTGCTCTTTTGTGATATTTGAAGTTTTAGTGCTGCAAGTGTTGCTTCCTTCTCTATTAGAAGAGGGAAGCGTGGTGTTCTGCTAAGTCTCTAAGTGCATCAGAAATTGGCGTTATCATCGCACCCGGTATGACAATACAAACCAGTTGATTGCAGTTTTGTCATAGCTGTTCTTTGCGTGGTCTTTCGCCACCAAACATAGGGAACGTAGGTGAATGCTGGCTTCAGTATACCATTTTGGGAGATAGCCCACTGTTTTGCCGTAAAGTCGAGTGCAGGCGTAATAAGCTCTTGGTAGCATCTAGATGGGCATTCTACATGGGGATTCTATCCAGCGTAACCCTACATATTTTCCGTGCATTGAAATGGATATTGGTGTCACCAAAGCCTGGGCAGTTTACTTCTCCGGGAGGAAGGCACTGCGACAGTTTTATTAGGATTGATAAACAATCCTTAAATATTACACTAACTTCCCCTGATGCGCAGGGCTTTTTGTATGCCATGGATATTATTTCCTTTTTCCTTCCTCTGACGCAGATTACTAATTCATTTGCATACCATGTGTGTCAAATCCACTGGCTTCAGTAACGGAGGTCGTAGATGACTAGGGTCCACAAAAGAGGAGAGAATACACCACTTTCTGGGCATCCCATAGTGGCCACAATGACTCTGTTGTCCCCCCAAACTCAAGGCTGATTTTTCCAAGTACATGCATATAAAGAAAATCATCGGTAAGATGAGTTCGCAAGGAACGTCCGATATATATAGCGCATTGATAGAGAAGGGGAATATCAGCCCAAAAGATTATGATAGAAGAAATGAGAAAAATTCATCAAGAAATTCAAGGAAGCATAGTGGTAAATGAACCATGAAGAACTAGTGAGAAATTAAGTGAAAATGAAGCAATTAAAAGCACAGGAAATATAAAAAGATGTAGAAGAAGCCTAAGGGAGTGCCAGGAAAGTCGATGAACATAAGCAAAGCGACACCAGAAATGAAATGGCGGAAGTCATTTTAATTGTAAAAAACTTAACTCTTCGCAAAAACAAAAAAAACAAGTAAGGAAGGCTAAGTTCGGGTGAACCGAACATTACATACTCAGTTGAGAGCTGTGGAGACAAAGTAAGGGAAAATCACCATGTTGTAAAAAGAACCTAGGGTAACCCTGGAATGTGTTTGTATGACATGTGTATCAAATGGAAGGTATTAAAGAGTATTTTAAGAGGAAGTGGGCCATAGTTTATAGATGGACGCCATTTAGGGATATCGCCATAAAGGTGAACCAGGCCTGACTCTAGAATTTGTTTGTACGATATGGGTATCAAAAGAAATGTGTTAATGATAATTTTAAAAGGGAGTGGGCCTAAGTTCTATAGGTGGACGCCTTTCGAGATATCGCCATAAAGGTGGACCAGGGGTGACTCTAGAATTTATTTTGTACGATATGGGTATCAAATGAAAGGTATTAATGAGTATTTTAAGAGGGCGTGGGCCTTAGTTCTATATGTGGACGCCTTTTCGAGATATCGTCATAAAGGTGGACCAGGGGTGACTCTGGAATTTGTTTGTACGATATGGGTATCAAATGAAAGGTGTTAATGAGTATTTTAAAAGGGAGTGGGCCTTAGTTCTATAGGCGGACGCCTTTTCGGAATATCGTTATAAAAGTGGACCAGGGTTGACCCCTAGAATGCGTTTGTACAATATGGGTATCAAATGGAAGGTGTTAATGAGTATTTTAAAGGGCGTGGTCTTAGTTCTATAGGTGGACGCCTTTTCAAGATATCGCCATAAAGGTGGCAGGGGTGGACTCTAGAATTTGTTTGTACGATATGGGTATCAAATGAAAGGAGTTAATGAGTATTTTAAAAGGGAGTGGTGGTAGTTGTATATGTGAAGGCGTTTTCGAGATATCGACCAAAATGTGGACCAGGGTGACCCAGAACATCATCTGTCGGGTACCGCTACTTTATTTATATATGTGATACCACGAATGGTATTCCTGCCAAGATTCCAAGGGCTTTAGATTTCGCCTCTGCAGACATTTTTCATTTCTTCTACTTAATATGGTAGGTGTCACACCCATTTTACAAAGTTTTTTTCTAAAGTTATATTTTACGTCAATAAACCAATCCAATTACCATGTTTCATCCGTTTTTTTCATATTGGTATAGAATTATGGAGTTTTCGTTTTCGTAATTTTCGATATCGAAAAAGTGGGCGTGATCATAGTCGGATTTCCGCCACATAAGTACGCCGACTGAGTTTAGTAAAGATATATCGATTTTTGCTCAAGTTATCGTGTTATCGGCCGACCGGATGGACAGACGGTCGACTGTGTATAAAAACTGGGCGTGGCTTCAACAGATTTCGCCCTTTTTCACAGAAAACAGTTATCTTCCTTGATTCTAAGCCCCTACCAAATTTCACAAGGATTGGTAAATTTTTGTTCGACTTATGGCATTAAAAGTATCATAGCCAAATGAAATGAAAAAGGGCGGAGGCGCGCCCATTTTGAAATTTTCTTTTATTTTTGTATTTTGTTGCACCATATGGAGTTGAATGTTGACATAATTTACTTATACACTGTAAAGATATTAAATTTTTTGTTAAAATTTTATTTAAAAAAAAATTTTTTTAAAGTGGGCGTGATCGTTCTCCGATTTTGCAAATTTTTTTAAACATATACATAGTAATAGTAGTAACGTTACTGCCAAATTTCATTATGATCTCTTCAACGACTGCCAAATACAGCTTGCAAAACTTTTAAATTACCTTCTTTTAAAAGTGGGCGGTGGCACCCCCATTGTCCAAAATTGTACTAATTTTATATTCTGCATCATAAGCTCAAATCACCTACCATCGCTCATCGCTTTATCCGTCTTTGGTAATGAATTATTGCACTTTTTGTGTTTTTCGAAATTTTCGATATCGAAAAAAGTGGGCGTGGTTATAGTCCGATATTGTTCATTTAAATAGCAATCTGAGATGAGTGCCCAGGAACATACATATCAAATTTCAGTAAGATACCTCAAAATTTACTCAAGTTATCGTGTTAACGGACGGACGGACGGACGGACGGACGGACATGGCTCAATCAAATTTTTTTTCGATACTGATGATTTTGATATATGGAAGTCTATATCTATCTCGATTCCTTTATACCTGTACAACCAACCGTATCCAATGAAAGTTAATATACTCTATGAGCTCTGCTCACTGAGTATAAAAGAAATATATATATATATATATATATTACGGTAATATAAACGAAGCTGCACAATGTCAAAGCTTTTTCGATGGTCAGTGGAATGTAGAGGTAAGAAGTATATAACACACTCCCACACCAACTTACGTCGCAATGGTGCTGCTAGAGTCAAATGCATCAGATCATGGCATTACTAACTTAAGCTTTGCATCTTATAGCCAGCGTTGCCATAAGTTAAGAAGGTTTTCCAAAAATTTCGCTGCAACAATCTTTAGATGTAAGAGTTGCATGCGTGAGGGTAATCCATACAGTTCCCACGTATTCCACTAAGACGAGTAAAAAATAGACGATAAGTTTTGCCAGTTTCATACAAGTTTTTCGAAGAAATTGGTGCTCTAAGTTAGTAGCTCCCCTGAGCGCTTAAGGTTAAATATCGTCCAGAAAGACCAGCAAACGGCAAGAGGTGGTGTCAGGGCACTGTTACTTAGCTGGTTCAAGACCCACCTGTCCAGTAGCAGAAAGCAAGTGGTCAGCGGAATCCCAAAGTCCTCACTTGCAGACACATTTAGTTCGCCAATGCCTGCCAAGGTCAAGATATCAGTGTGACAGCAATCAGGGATACCCCTACGCTCTGGTATCCAGCTAAATTTTTTTATCAAAAAGTAAATAGATGCCACCACAAGTGAGGTCAAACAATCCCCCGCAGCCCTCGATTTTATCTGAATAAATATAAAATTCCCTAATTGCTACAGCGGTGGATAGTATCCCACTCTCCGCATCCTTTATAGCGGCAAACTTCACCTTGAAGACTTTGTAGTGCAGGCTAAATTTCCGGCTTACAGCGAGCTTATGGCAGAGTACTCCACCACGGAGCTCCTGTGCAGCCTGGATCAATTCGTGAACATATTCCCCAGACTCCAGTCCCATATTAATTCCCCATTTTATTCCTCCGTTGAGGGAATATGAGTGGCAAATGTGGCAAGAATGTGTCCTGCCAGGGGTGAACTCGAACTCGGTTTGAATGCTGTAGTGGCCGAAATATGCCGAGTAAAGAAAACATATTTCTACCCGGGTTGCTCCCCCAGCATTAAATAATTGCTCGCTTGGCAGCAGTTTAAAGGCAACTAAATCTTTCCGAGCCCTGCAGTCCACACTGAACTTACATGACAATGTGCTGTCAAGAATTGATTTTCGATAACAGCCCGACACATTTTCGATTAACACTCATCAATTTTTCAACATCTCATCAATTTTTACCGATAGCAAGTTTATAACACTTCGATAACTAGTATATATGTACATTCCTCGTCGATTATGCAGCTGTAACAAACTGATAAACTGTCGAAAAGAAATGGATAATATACCCTCACTTCGTCGACAATATATCGATAACTCGTCGATAAGAAATCGATAACAAGCCCACATCCCGTCGATAACAAACAGATAGAACATTGAAAACAAGCAGTCTGGTTTCGGTTGCGGCTTCGGTTTTGGCCTTGGCTTCGACTGATTGTCTTTCCTTTCTTTCAGTCCTCCTTTACTTTTTCTATCTTTCCTTTCCCCGCTGTTCCTTCCTTGCCGGGTCTTCGTAACCGTGATGATACCCATAAGGATCCTTATATCGTCCACATCATTGTCCACATTGTTATTATGCTGCTCTTTTTCTTCCTCCCTTACTTCTGCTTCATTTTCTTTACATTTATTTCGTTTTATTTTTCTTTTCACTTTCTTCTTTATATACCATCGATTTTGCTAATTTCCATTAACTGGTTTGCTTTATGATTTCGCTTATATCGGCATTAGACCGTGCATAATTCTCATACTACGCTACAGTGATTAGACTACACTTAGGTTAGGTTGAACTGGCCGGTTCATGAGGACCTCACATATACTGAATGAGTCCGTAGTGTTACCAGAAGTTTGTTTTAACGACCAAACTGAAAAACATATCAGAAATCAGGACCTATATTATAAAATAACTCCGTTCTCTTGGCAAATACTAGAAGCTTCCTCGTACTTAAGCCACTTGCTGCTTCTAGATCTGACAACTGTATCACTCCTAATAGCTGGAGTCTTAGCCTGGAAAGCGCAGAGCACGAGCACAGCATGTGTTCAATCAAAGACTACACTTACTCTTACATTTTGTTACTTTTACATAAAATTTTAAACACATAAAATTTTTAAAACAATTTCTTCATCTGGCAACTCTGCGTTCATTACACTGTTGCACAGCTCGTCCACTAGTGGCTTAATGAAGACAACTGAGGATAATTTTCATGTTGAAACCCCTAAAAATATGCAAAACTTTTGTTAAGTTTCGAGTTGATTTAATTTTATGAACTTTGAGATTTGCATAAGACACGATGATGAATAACAACTAAGTAAAGAAAGATTTCAAATGAAGATGCACGATATAGAAGAAAGAAACGGCAGTACGGGGAATGGATGAGAGGGTGTGAGCGTGTAAATGTTATACTGGAATAGAAGTTTGCATCATACAATGGAATTAAGATTTGGTAGCAGGCGAGCTTGTTGAACTTGTGCAAAAATATTTAAGCTGCCAGCAAGTATTTTCAAATAAGTGTAATGTCATGCGGCTTTACGGTATTTATCTGCTTGATTTTAGTTAAATGTTGTTGGTGTGATGTATGCTCTTTTCGGTTTTTGAATTTGGTACTTACATATGGACATATTTATGAATAACAAATGTCAGATTGTCAGTTGCACGACTATGCAATGCTCACAACACCGTACAGTTAAACGAAATCCAGTGGAGAATTAATTAATTTGTATACCCAGTTGTATGACGTAAATGGGTTGTAGGCTAATGCAAAGACATTGATTTCATGTTTCTTCAAAGTTTATCTGCACCTACGCCTTAGTTGTTTGTAGCAACAAAGACACTTCCCAAAGGTTTTGGGGAGTGTTATCAATGTTGATAGTTCTTTGCTGGATATAGATCCAGTACGTTCCGGTAACAAGCACCATTAAGGTATAAACCCGACCATTTCTGGAACGATTTAGTATGGCTACATTGAACCTTCTGGGCCACCCCCTAGTTCCGTGGAACTTGGGGTCGCCAGAGCCTCCACTGCTAAAGAAACAGGTTGAGTTTGACAGTTGCGTTGGAGAAGCTATAAAATGCGCTGGCAAACTCATGAAAGGATTGCGCTATACAAGTCCTTGAATCATTGGTTATTTAAGATACCTCTTACGACAGGAATACCTGTCGTGAACATATACTAAGCCCTTAACGCCCCGGTGGATAAGGATCCTTTTATGTCAAACTAGATATGGTGGCTCCGACATTACTTAAAAACCCTACTTCGATACTTTGGCGCCAATGTGGGAAAGAAAAGAGTCATCGCTGCGGCTAAAAATACATTCATGTTGATGTTATTGTCGTTGTTGTTGTACCGATAAGGTTACTCCCCGAAGGCTTTGGGGAGTGTTATCGATGTGACGGTCCTTTGCCGGATACAGATCCGGTACGCTCCAGTAACACAGCACCATTAGGTGCTAGCCCGTACATCTCTGAAACGATTTATATGGCCACATTAAACCTTCAGGCCATCCCTCCCTCCCCACCCCCGAGTTCGATGAGGAGCTTGGGGTCGCCAGAGCCTCGTATGTTAGTGAAACAGGATTCGCCACGGATAGGTGAGGTTGACAATTGAGAAGCTATATATTGCGCTGGCAACCTGAAGGATTACGCTACACAACCCCTTGAATCTAGTATTTTAGCCGCCTCTTACGACAGGCATACCTACCGCGGGTATATTATGACCCCCCAACCCAATCGGTTAAAATACATTCATCTCATCTTCCAATATAATTGAATGTTTGTTGTCTACAAGATCCTAGTGCGAACTCAAACCACTTTGCGGCATCTATACCGCGAAGAAAGGTTACGTACTTACACAAGGAGATTATGCTGTTATAAAGATACTCACGAAGTGGACAGCTGAGCAGACAGAGAAATCTTCAGCTAAGTTGAGTCTAGTTTGGGTTGAATGATAACATGTCAGGTGGGAGGCGCACACTTGAACGGCAGAAAGGTTCATGGGATTCAATAGTTTGATAAGCGCAATACAAAGCTTTATAGCTTCAAACCTTCCGCAACCCAATGGTCAACCTCACCTACGCGAGGAGAGTTCTGTTACAAATATGAATGTATCATACACATATTTAGTAGGCGAGGTCTGGCGATCCCAAGTTTCTCATGGAGCACAACAAAACAGTTTACAAAAAGACCGATTTAGGCACTAGATACAATTTTCGAAGAACCTTCTAGTTTTCGAAAAATCTGCACTGCTAAGCTTAGTAAACTCTATAACTTTGGCTGGCTGTAGTAAAGTGTCCTTTCAGCTTTTGCTTAGCGCACTCAGGACACATCTATACAGAAGCAGAGCACAGGTGCCCAGCGAAACTGCGAATTCCACAACAAGACCCCGAATTCCCCACAAAATTTGGCAGATCGCTTCCATGCAGTGTCTCTCCAGGTTTTCACTGAGCTTATCCAAGTCCCATCTGTATAGTAGAAGAACACAGGTGACCAGCGGAACTCCGAATTTGCTACAACTCCGAAAGTCCGATTAAGTTGTGCTTGGGATACTGCCTTTTCCCTGGTCCAGATTAACTTGATCTTAAAATAGTTCGATGAAATCGTAAGCAAGGTTGGCCTGAGGGTTTTAATGGCCGCTTGACAATCCGAGTATTTCATTTTAAATCATAGCTATTTGTACAAAGTTTTTCGTGGAAAACGCTACAATGATCGAATACCTTGAAATTGTGGCTTATACCGACCCCGTGGCAGAAAACCCTTCACTAAACTGCCCTTCCAACTGCCGCCTATCTCTGAACCAATTAACAAGTTTTTTTTATTGTTATAGCGGTAAAGATATTTCTCAAGATTTTGGGGAGTGTTACCGATGTTGGTGGATCTTGTCAAACCATCTTGGTCGAGACATCTCCTCTTTCCGGGAGGAACTTGCCTCCAATGGCCGAGATGAGTTTATTTTTCTAGGCTTCTCTCGAAGAAATGAGTACGCTTAGGCTTACATAGTGCGTCCGCCTCCGATGTGTTAAGCAGTGGAGGTACATTCCTCACTTAAAACATACCCCTGCTTAGAAAATTATAAGATTCTAGCGAGCACGTGAAAATAACGGGTCTGACTAGGAGTGCTCCACCAATGCCGAACAGAAGGATGATTCCTACGAACTACAAGCTATTTACGTGAGAGGAAAGGGGCCTTGATCAATGAAAGAGAGGAGTTTCCGGTAATGGCTCTAAAGAATTTTGTTCTAAAATAATACCAGAAATTCCGATGGATGGCAAAGAGTTTTTAGAGTTGGGTTGAAATCCGACCGAACATCAACGATGACCTAGTAACCCTGTACAAAATTTCTTCGCATTTTAAGCAGCAAGATTTACGAAAAATTTAATTTTGAATCATCGGTATGCATGCGTATAGTATGTTCTGCCACGGCCGCACCCTTGCGCCGACAAATCCCACGTGCATCCCATCATCGTCTTATATGCATAGAGTGCAGCTGCGACTTTCTTCCATTATCTTCCACCTGGAGCTTCCACGACAATTTCCTATCTCGTCAATAATACTTGATCGTTTTATCCTCGTTGTACATCCCGAAATGGCCGATTCATCTGAGAACTGATTGTTGGCAGACATCTGCCATCATCTGCATACGCCGTAAGTTTAACGTGTCCTCTGTCGAAACACCTAAGTGAGTGGTTGATGACCAGCGTCCACAAAATAGTTGACAATACCTCACCCTACTTACGTCGTTCCTTTGTTTACAGATTATGTGGCCCCGAATTGCGACGTGATCTTTCTGCAACTGAGCACGAAGCCGACCCAACTTGTTAAGACCAGATGTACTTCAAGCAAGTACTTCAAAACTTCAGAGATCCATTGAGTAAATGTGCTCCCAAAAGTATGCAACGGTTCTTGCACTTCCTTTTGCTGGAATGCTGGGGGGAGGCGACAGCTGGGTGTTTAGTGTGCTGAGCCATACGGACAAATTATCTTAATTTAAGTACTGGGCCTTAAATGCGAGTTAGAATTGTAGCTTGATTAGAGCAGACGTCACTGTGGTTATGCTGTCAGCAGCAGTGCAATGCATGAAGCAACAGCATGAAAACTACATTCACGACAACAACGAGTTTAAACAAATTGAAAGCCAAACAACAAATTTGAATCAAACCAAGCTGTAATTGAAAGAGAAACAAAAACATAAAATCAAAAACAATCTAAACATTGTACGAAAGAAAAACTTACACATAACAGAATCACAGCAAACATTACAAAAACAAGCGAATGAAAACGTCAAATCTATCTGACTTTAAAACAACATCTAACATAGGGAGTTACATATGTACGAATTTATAAGATTAAAACAAAAAGTACAACAAAAACATGCAAAAAAATTACAATCAAGTGAAAGTTTAAACCCAAAGCGCTAAAGTTTTGAGACCACGACTAAACATTGCAGCATTTTAGGCGCTATAGCAAGCATTTTCGTATGTCACCATACACGAGAAATAAAAACAATAACATTAAAAGTACTAATAAAAGTAAAATATCTGTTCGTGATGTAATGCTATCTTTAGTTTGTCCCCTCAGGATTGCGGCGCGTCCAGCTACACAAAGCCGTACGAGCAAAGCGGCTTTAAAGTTAATTGACCGACAGCCAGCTTTGCTTCTCTAACAACTTTCGCTTGTTTGCTCGCTGTTCGTCTAACAACGCTTGTCACGCAACACAATCTCTTATCAGCATATAAAATTTTAAATAAGATGAAGTGAAATGTAAAGATAAAAGGTCTCCATGTACGGCGAACTTTCACAGTTTCTACTGAAATGCTGCAGGCCGTGCTGTGCTGGTGATTTAAATAAGTTGATATAGAACCATTTAGGCATGGATAAGGTGGCTGAGTTGAGGATAATTTAAAATAAAATGAAAAGTCTAAGTGAATTTCAAATAGGCTTAGGGTTAGATTAGACTAAAATTGAATTTGTTTGAAAATTCTTTGCATGCATTGGTTTTAAGGAACGCGTAGGGCAGGTACAAATCTTAAAGCTTTGTTGACCTGGTAATATATCTCGAAACGATAGTATATTTTAAGATCAACGAGAAAAAAGTACATACGTAATTTTCAAGGTCTTTGCTGCCTGCTCCAGCTGGGACGGTTGTGTGCTTTTAGGCGCATATATAATTTTTTGTCCAAAGAGCTTTACAAACAGCTGTTTTAGGTACCCGCAAGTTGTTTATCTTTCTGATTGTTTCAGTGCTAAATCTGTGACGAAATGTCCGGCAGCAACGGCCTAAACAGAGCCATGCCGCCAGTCATTCTGCTATGTTGAAACGACTGTCGTGTTGTGCCAAAGTATTTTCTCTTATTTTACTAAAGGTAGATTGGCACAACAACTGGCCAAATAGATTTGGCTGAATTCTAGTTTCAAGTACACCCAGACCCCTACTCTGAAAATCTCTGCAAAATAAATTTTGCCTAAAAGTATGCAATATTTTTTTACATAACTCTCGTGGCTCTTTTAGAGGCGCATAGTTTGAATTTGACATTTCAAAATTCGACTAAGTTTTACAAATTTTTTTTAACCGGTTACTTTTCTAGGATTGGGAACTTTTTGGAGCTGGGTACCTTTTTGAGCTGGGTACCTTTTTGAACCGGGATCTTTTTAAGAATCGGGTCTTTTTGAAAATTGGGTGCCTTCAGATCTGGGTACTTTTTTAGAGCTGGGTACTCCGTCAGCTTTATAGAAACTGGTTCCCATTTTTTAAACCGGGTAGAGAGCCCTGCCGCCAATCATTCAGCTATGTAGAAAAGACTGTCGTGTTGTGCTAAATTATTTTCTCTTATTTGTACTAAAAGTAGATTGACACAACTGGTGTGACGGATTTGGCTGAATTCTAGTTTCAAGTACACCCAGATCCCTACGCTGAAAATCTCTGCATAGTTACAGCCTAAAAGTATGCAATATTTTTTACATCACTCTCGTGGCTCTTTTGGGGGCGCATAATTTGAATGTGATGTTTTAAATTCGAATAAATTTTAAATTTTTTAGGGAAGGCTTTACAAACTTTTTTGGATTGAAGCATTTTTTTTGAACCAGGTGTTTTTTGAACTGTGTACTTGCTAAGAAACGGGCACTTTTCTGGAACCGGGAACTTTTCTCAGCTGGGTACTTTTCGGGTGTTCTTTGAAGAATTGCTTGCTTTTTCAGAGCTGGGTACTTGTTTAGAGCTAGGTACTTTTCAGAACCGGGCGACTTTATAGAAACTGGTTCCATTTTTTAAACCGGGTGCTTTTTGAGGCAGATATTTTTTCGAGCCGAATAAACCACTCGGCTAATGAACGCTCTTAAAGTGTTGGGATGTTCTGACTGTAATGAGCCCTTAGCTTTCAGGCCAAAGGACCGTCGCCTGGAAATCTCCAGAGCAAGGGAAATGTGGTTAGCCAAATAAGCCGATGAATTAGTGATACCGATCACAGATAAGTTCCTCCTAACAATTAGTTAGCGGAAACGACATTGCGGCATTTTGAGATAGCAAAGACAAAACGGGTTTAGTTTAAATAACAAAACCAAAAAAATTCTCATTCTTGTCATAATTCTCCACTCTACACCTAAACCAAGCAAGGAAAGGAATATAAAGGAAAGTTCAAAGAAAGCTATTTGGAAAGGGCTAGATGGGACAGAATGGTTTTCCGATATGTGAGTCGGATGATTAAAGGAAGGGGTAGATAGAAAAGTGGAGAAAAGATGGGAGCGATGAGATAGCAAGGAAAAGGATGAGGTGACAAAGAGGTACGAAACGTGAAAGCCTAATATATAGGGAAATAAAAGCCGCAGAGAACGACAAAACATAGGGAAATGGAGAGAAAAGAAATTAAAGCATGGAAGATAATGGTTAAGCAAGGGAGCGAGATGTTGAGATAGAAATGTGCATGGCTAAAAAATTTAAGAAAAAAGAAAAAGAGAAAAAGAAGGAAAGTACGAGCTTAAAGAAAAGGACGAAAAGAAGTTCAAGAGGGATGCACGCTTGAAAAAAAATCATTTGTAGGACAACGGTGGCAGGAAGTTGGAAAGCAAGGCAAAGGAAGGCGAAATTCAAGACAAAAAAGAAAACGAGGACTGGAAAGGAGAGAGTAAACTAAAAGGAAGATGTGGCAGAACAAAAAGAGAAATGAAAAGGCGCTTAAAGAGTTTGAGAAATGCGGATAGTGAAGCAATAGAGGAAGAAAAGGGGGGCAATAGAGAAAGAAAAAAGGACCGAATGAGAGCGGATGGGAACGGGGCAGAGGGCTAGCGAAACTGAGAGTGAGAGGAAGGAGGAAAAGAAAATTTGAATAACAATAGGAGTAAGAGTAACAGTAAATCTATAAAGAAAAGAAACAGGGATTTGAGTGAAACTGGCAGAGGTATTTTTGTGCACTAACATGAATTACTTTGCAAGTATTATTATTACTATTTAAAGTCGGAAACCAACTTTAAGATAACATCCCCAGCAGGGATGACTGGACGGAGTAGGATAGGTGCCTTGCTATTGACAGCAGCATTTCGATATACACGGACGGCTCCAAGCTAAACGGTAGAGTTGGAGGTGGGGTATACTCAAGGGACCTTGACTTCCAGCTCTCTTTCAGACGACCTGACCACTGCAGTGTATTCCAGGCAGAAGTTGCAGCCATAGTGGAATCCGCAGCTAGGATAGGGACACACACCGTCAGCAAAAAATTTTTATTTTCAGCGACATCAAGCTGTCATAAAATCTCTTGGCTCCTACAAATTCAATTCTGAACTAGCACTAAACTGTCGCCGATCTTTTCAGGAGATGGCTCTTCAGAACCGTGTACATCTCACATGGGTCCCTGGACATAGGGACATCGAGGGAAACTGCATTGCAGATGAACTCGCTAGGCAGGGTACAACCAGGCAGGTTCTTCCTGGCCAAGAACGCTTAGGTATGCCCCTGCTAAAAGAGCACATCCACCGTCAAGCCAACGAAAGATGGCTACAAATACTGGTGTGTCGCAAATCGAAAGAAGCTTGAACTAAATTGGATCCTAAAAGATTCCGTCACGTGTACAACATAAGAAGGGATACAATTACCACACTTGTGGGGGCACTAACTGATCATTGCCTCATAGATAGGCATGGAGAAAGGTTAGGAGCGCCTTATCGTCGATGCTGCATCAGTTGTAAAGAGGATGAGGAGGAGGAAACGGTGGTTCACTTCATCTGCAACTGCCAGGCACTAAGCGGAGCACGGCAGCGCTTTCTGGGGGCTCCATTTCTGGATAATCTGAGCCAGGTGGTGGAGCATGATGTCAAGGACCTCGTAGCTTTCATCAGGTCCCCAAAATGCTTCGAAGAGGAAAGGTAACGGTGCATTTTCATGGTACCACAATGGGCCTAATACTACTGGCCTAAGTGTGTCCTCGGGCAGCCACCTCAACCTATTTTTGAATTAATTAACAGATTTTGTTTTGCCCGAAAATTTGGTTTGCTAACATTTAAAAAGTGGGCCTCAAATCTATTCTGCACTAACTATCACATTCTCTTCTACTTTATCTGCAATTACCCCTCTTTATTTTTGTCCATACCTTATTTATTTCACTCCCACTCTCACTTTCACTACAACTACTATCCCAATTTCAACTTACTCTTCCACTTATACCCTTAATCCTACTCCCGCTACCACTAACACTCCCACTTTCACTCACATTTCTTCTCCCACTCCTACCCTCACTCCTCTTCCACCTCTTCCTTTCCCTCTCGCTTTCCCACTCTAAATATTTCAATACTTTCATAAACTTTGAACTGAAATAAATATCTATAGCTTTTATCTAAGAACTTTTCAAGAGTCCTTTCTTCCACAAAAAATCACGTTCATATCTACTCGTATTACTTTAATTTCATGATAGCTACTTATTAGTTTAACATACTTTCCCTTAAAGTTTTCTCATTAAATCAACACTAAAATTTAGTTTTGCAAACAATTTATTTTCCAACCTAACCATGAACTAAAGACCTTGAAAGTAGTTTGAAGTAATGCTTAAGTATGAAATTTGAACTTCTACCATTTGAATAATTTGTACCAAGTTTTTGTATTTTATTTTTTTATTTTTGTGCGCTGACCTCTCGATAAAAACTTTATATATTCACTCATAAGCACTTAAGTAACAAATAATTATGTTGCGGTCACACAAACAGACTCATACAAGCGCACACACAAGAAACGGAATTGCATATAAAATATAAATTTTTTCACAAAAAACTATTTCAAGTAGTTGCTCATTTAACCGCTTTTGTGTGGTTTCACTTTGACACATTAATTAGCAAGATATGAACTCTTAAGCATAGTTATTGGCGTATACAGTTGAGCGCCTTGAAGTATGCAAAAGGTTATGTAAATGAGCAATTGTACTTGTATTATGGCGAAGTGCTTGCTTTTGTTAGTATGTGTGTATTGTCGTAACATTATTGTGCATTTGCTTTGCAAAACTGGCTGTCTTTAGTTAAAGTGCTGGTTTCAAATTTACCAACTCCCTCTTACATATCTTCTTCTTTTCTATACTCAAATAAATTAAGTCAACACAAATGCGAATATGTATAGTAAATTTATTTTAATTAAGTCTAAATCAAGCATGGAATGTTATTCAAAGATTGAAATACTAGTTTTAGAAATATTTTGCTCGTTGAATGTTACCTGACATTTTGGTCACTCTGTGTTTTAATTGAATTCTGTTATATTTTGTGTTGCATACCTTTAGGCAACATTTTCCATATTCGTTGGTAGCTCTTTATTTGTTGTTGCTTGCTTTAGTTATCACAATTACCGATAACTCTTTGCTTGTATCAAAGAGAAATATTTATTTTGTATTCCATTTAGATAAACTTACATACATAAATATATACATAGGTTCAAATTTGTGTTCACATTGTGACATCTGTAAGCAATTGATTAATAATAATTTCTATAAATCTAAATTCAACTTCCTTTGTGCAATGATTTATCTCATTTTACTTGGATTTATTCAATGTCAAAATAGACACTGATTGCTACTAATTTAGTGTTGATTGTGAAAAAATAAACTTGTGAGTATAGTGTGTGAGAAAGCATAAGTAATGATGGAGAGTAGCTACAAATGAACACGAATAAGGAAAAATAGGTGAGGGGAGAGAAACATGTAGAAATTATATTCGACAATAACTGTCACAATAAAAATACCATATTTATAATGTGAAGAATCTTACAATAATACCAAATGCGCCTAAATATATGCAACGTTTAGCACAATGTCAAGTCTTTAATGGGCGTCGAAGTTAAAGTGAGTTCTTCTGCACATAGAGAAATGATATTCGACATTGTATGTCAAAATAAAAAATATCGTATTTGTAGGGCGAAGAACAGTAAAATATTAAGTGCCCCTAAAGATATGGAATATCTGAACAATGTAAAATCTTTACTAAACAGCGAACTTAAAGTGATCTCTTCTGTCCAATGGGAAATCATAATCGACATTCTCTGTCAAAATCAAAAAAATCCCGCAAAAAGTCGTACAATAATACCAAATGCGCCTAAAGATATGCAATGTTTAGAAAATTGTCAAGTCTTTACTGGACATCGATGCTAAAGCGAACTCTTCTGCCCATTGAGAAATAATACTCGATATGGCCTTTAAAAATAAAATATAATGGCGAAGAATATCTACAATAATACCAAACGCACCTAAATATATGTAACGTTTAGCACAGTATCAAGTCTCTACTGGACTTCGAAGTTAAAGTGAGCTCTTCAGCCCATTGAAAAATAATATTCAACATTTTCTGTCATATTATAAAATATCGTATTTATAAGGAGAATAACCTTAAAATAATAAGAAGTGCACCTACAGATATGCACCATTTCAACAATGTAAAGTCTTTACTGGACGTTGATGTTAAAGGGAGCTCTTTTGTCAATGGAGAAATAATAATCGTCGATGTCTGCTTAGTAAAAAATACCGTATTCATAGGGCGAAAGAAACCTTAAAATAATAAGAAGTGCGCCTAAAGATAAGCAACATTTGAACAATGTAAATTCTTAACTGGACGTTGGAGTGAAAGTGAGCTCTTTTGTTCTTTGAGAATTAATATTCGATATAGTCCGTCAAAATAAAAAATACCGTATTTATGGAACTATCTGCATTGGTATCTTACAATAGTAGCCAGTGCGCCTAAAGATATGCAACATTCAGCACAATGTAAGTCTTTACTGGATGTCGACATTTAAATGAGATTTTCGGTCCACGGCTTTGTGAGTCTCAGTTCAGATATTTTTTATTGCCAAATATCCTGAAACGAAACTATTTATTATTGTAACACTTGTCTTTATGAATGCCTGGTACTTGTCAAACTAAAATTTCGCACCATAACTGCTAAGTGAAACTTTTTTAGTTTAATTTTTTCAAATCAAATGAAACTCATTTTAAGAGATTTGTAGGTTTTGAATCTAGCTTTTACATCTAAGAACTATAATGCTTTGAAGTTGATTTGAAAATATTTTCATTTGATTTGAAAAAAGTTTAAAATGACATGAAAAAAGTTTTATTTAATTTGAAAATATTTTCATTTGATACGAAAAACTAAATTCGCTCTCCTTTCCCTGAGCGGCTGAGACAGTGAGAGCTGAAAATGAATGGGGAAAATGCGCTAAGAAGCATACTAGTGAGCTCGATGATATAAAAAGGCAGACAGTGGCAGTGAGAAAATAATAAACACAACATTGCATAATTTTAGGCGCACGAAATATTCTTCGAGTGTAATTTTAGATTGTTAAGATAGTGCTTTTCAGAGTTCGTGTACATGATATCGTTGAAAAGAAAATTTTAAGTCGAAAACTGGATTTGTCGATTAAAGACGGAGTATTTTTTTTTGAGTGCATTATACAAATTTAGAAACAGTGTAGTATTATCATCATCATTAATTTGCACCTTACACGCCTTGCCGATTTCGGCTGCTTCGTAACAAGTCACGTAGGCTATTTCTGTTTTGAGATAACTGATGACAATTACGAGCACCAAGGGAGGCCCCCCACCTACCACTGTTAACTCAGTGGAGTTTTCTCCCTTCGTCTGCTTCCAAATGGCTTTGTAGACAGCGAAGCCTTTGTGCTTTTGCAATGTTCATATATTCGTGGGCTGTTTGAGTTGGCATCACAGCACCACAAATCTTCCGGAGAACTTTTCTCTCAAACACTCCAAGAGCTATTTCGTCCCCTTTCGACACCGTCAATGATTCTCAACTAAAATGAGGACAGGATGAGTGACTCGTTGAGTGTGATTTTCGTTCGTAGAGAGAGGACTTTACTTCTTAATTGCCGCCTCTGTCTAAACTAGCACTTGTTCAGATAAACAAAGTCTCAGATAAAACAAAGTCCTTCTTAATCACAATTTTATATGTGTCAAAGTGACGTGGCTATCAACGCTCGAATGACCCAATTCTTTGTTGGATGACAGCAAATATTTCGTCTGTTCTCGTTTACCACCACTTTGGATTATGCTATTACGGTTTAGTTCTCCCGCTAGAACTATCTTCTCCAGCATTAGGCTGAAAAAATCGCCCTCGTTTGGGTCCGAGTAGATCGCAGAGGTAGTTTTAGAAATCGTGAGCTTGACTATAGGTTAGGTTAGGTTGAACTGGCCAGTCCATGAGGACCTCATATAGACTGAATGAGTCCGTAGTGTTACCAGAACTTGTTTTAACAACCAAACTGAAAACCATATCAAAAACCAGGACCTATATTATAAAATAACTCGCTTCTTGGTAAATACTAGAAGCTTCTAGGATTTAAACGACTTGCTGCTTCTAGATCTGAGAGCTGTATCTCTCCTAGTAGATGAAGTCTTAGCCTGACAGGCGCAGGGCACGTACAGGATGTGTTCGATTGTTTCCTCCTCCAACCCGCACTTCCTACATCTGCTGTCACTGACCAAGCCTAATTAAAGGCAACGTGACGCCAGAAGGCAGTGTCCAGTCAGAATACCCGTCATGAATCTACAGTCTACACGGCCTAGAGGGTTCAATATGGTCATATAAATACTCAGAGGAGGGTTTTTATCGATACAACAGCAGCAACAACAACTCCTCCCAATAACAACGCCAATAGAGGTGATGATAAGTGCAGCGAAAGGTGTGTACTGATGGCAGTGAACATTAGATAGAGAGGAATGTAGGGTAAGTAAAAACAGAAGATTCGAGAAAGTTGCTGGAGCATGATAGACAGCGCACAAAGGCATGGTATGGTTGGTTTCATGCGCAAAAAAGGGTGAGACAAAAATTAATTATTAACAAAGACTTTTCAGAGCTATTAAGCACCCTGCATATTAAAGTACGTTATTGCAACTTTTTCTCATTAATTTTATTGAAAACGTGGTGTAGTACTGGTTACTGCTGCAATATAAGCAGTTATACAATAACTCGAACTAACCAAATGTAAACACTTGCTAATTGCACGAACGGTAAAGATGTTGTCCAGGGTCAAGGGAGTTGTACTGCATTAAATGTGACAGCAAGGAGACAAGTAAAGAAATTGACCAATGTACTAGATAAATGTTACAAAGGACAGCGATGCACACGGTTCAAAATAAGTAATGCAATTGTGCAGAAAAGCAGCAAGAGATGAGAAAAGAAATAAGACAAAGTGACAGGGATAACAAAAAATAAAACAAGTAAGTGTGTCTAAGTTCGGGTGTACATGATATATACTCAGCGTGAGCTTCTTCTACATAAAGCCGTGGCGCCGGCCGTGTAAAGAAAATGTCTCCCATTACCTCTTACAATAAAACTTGTGTAAGTGAAATCTCATTGATCAAACTATTTTTTGCTAATTATTCTAGTCTACGACCCTTTAAAACTTGTTTTGTATCTAGAGTTGCCGTGGTCTTTAACGGATCCCGTCCTTTTTACTAGAAATATTTTCTGCTATAAGGCAATATACATGTGTAAAAATTCATTACGATATTGTAGACGATATTAGCAGCACTAAGGGATGCTATCAGCTCTACAGTCGATGCTAAGCAGTGACTTGTATGCACATCAATAATTCAATCATTATGTCTACACATATGTACGTACACGCAGCGGAGAAGCAACGCACAAACACATGCAGATATCTTATCTGAGATGCTCGCCAAAAGTATGCATTATAATTGTGGAAGTGTCGCTCACAAATACACGGCAATATGAGAGCTATACACGTGCATCTGTAGTTATAATTATATAGCAGTAACTAAGTAAATTCTGGAAGAGCCTAGAAGTATGCAACGAGGAAATCACAGAGTATAAAAGGCGCAGCAGTAGAGGCACGACAATCAGTTTGATTTAAGCAAGCTATTGGTTGCTGAAGTATCAGTGTTATTGTGAAGTACTTTATAAAGGCCATAATGTGACATGTGATTGGATCGTGGGGTTAGTATATCAACATGTTCATTGCATCGAACGTTAGTAGAAGATTGGAAGAACGGAAATTTCCCCCCCCCAGTTTAAATCGGCTTACAGCATGTTAATTTTTTGCGAGTATGGCTCCCCAAACATAGAAAATTCTATAACCATAAAAGGGGCGGTGCCAAACCATTTCTTTTAATTTAAAAGTTTCCTATTATTGTTATAAAATTCACTTGGGAAAATGAAATACCATTGATTTAAACTCTGTTTTCGTCCCACGACCCTTTAAAATCTTTTCAAAAAGTAGGCGTAGATCCTCTTAACAGATTTAGTAATTTTTCTTCAAAAAGCACCTATCGTTAAAGGAAAATCTATGCTGAATTTGTTACGATAGGTTTTAAGGTTTTGATTCATGATTATAATATTTTAAAAATTGATTTTATCACAAAGTGGGCGGAGGCACACATGTAGTTTATAGACTACAGTAAGTATAAGCTGGTAACTAAGTAGTAAATATTAGAAGAAGAAACGTGACTAGAAGTATGCGAACGAGAACATTGCAGAGAGTATAAAAAGGAGTGAAAGATGAAGTAAGCAGCAATCAGTTTGATGTAAGCTACGTATCAGTTGCGAAGTCTAAGTGTTATTGGTGAAATATTTCAAGTAGCCTAAAAAGACATTTTGCATTATGGATATCGAGGTATTTGTTCAAAAAGTAGGGATACGAACGTTAGTAGAAAGGTGCAAATAAGCGGAGTTCACTAAATTCGATTACAAATATAAAAAGCTGGGAGTGGTTATCATCCGATCGCGTTATGTTCAAACCAATCTATTCTGGGTCCATATAAGCTAGGTGTACAAATTTGGGGAAATTTCAACACTTCCAGTTATCGAGTTAACGGACGGGCGCCACAGTGTGATATTATCACTCAACCTAGATGATATAAAGTCACGATTGGAAAAATAAATAATTTTTATAGCTCTACTCCCAACTAAGGCTTACATAAAAACCAATATATTTTGTAACCATTTATTGTATTTCACACTTTTAAGTTTTATTTGAGCTAAATAAATTAAAATTAAGGAAAGGTTATTCAAAGTTAGAAAAATGCTTACCGAAGCGAGCAATTCATACCGTGAAGGAAAGCATCCCCCTTTGTATTTAGTTAAAAAGTAATTGCAACAAACTTAAATAAATGTAATCAAAAACAGAAAAAGCTAACTCGGATAACGTCAGTTAATCGCTGAAACTGGAGTCTAGGTCTGGATTTACGGAAGCATTGATTAAAAATTGGCTCTCGGGTTGACAATAGTTTAAGTACTCTTTGTCGAATTCATATTTGCCTAAATCATTCGAGCTCTTTCGTGAAATAGAGTATGAATCTAGCCGGACCACGTGAGGATCTTGCGCAACCAAATAAAAGTCTGTATTAAATATTAACGGAAATCGTTTTCTATCAATCAAACATCTAAAACTTACACACGCTGCTTGCCAAATGGAGCAACTGCTAAATAAAAAGCACTACGGACTAATAATTCCCAAAGCTCGACTAATAGCACGAATCCCCATCTTACATAAAATTCCAAATAAAAGGAAAAAGAGACATGACATAAAACAGCAATTAGAAATAATAATAGATTAGGGAATCGGATTGAAACAAAAATAAATATATTGAAGACAATCTTCCATCGTATATGTAAGAGACATATCTTGTAAGCTGTAGCTCTTAAAATCTTTATTTAACTTCATGTGATCCTTTGAGAGCTTTCCTTTGAAGTACTGCTTATTAATCAATGTATGCTCCATGAATTAAAATTTTGTGAATGCTCGGATGGCATTGTTATACCATGAGTACAAAATCTACAAACATTTTTGTGGTCAAAATGGGCATACCTCTCGAAAATGCTTCGGAATCAACGGCGAATCAATCTTGGAGTATGACAGCAAAATCGGCTTAATAAAATTATCGTCAACTCCGTTATTCGCAGCACTTTTCGAGGCATTGGAAAAACAAACGTCTGATGTGATGCCTTGTTTTGGAAGATACTAATAACCGTGTCATATTTACATCTTTTGTTTTTCTTTCAACATCTTGTTTTCGATCACATCGGCTTTTGAAACCAACGCTTGCAGGTGGACTTCGAGACGAATCAGTTATAAGCATGGAACCTCAAAGCACGAATTTTTTTTTCTTTCTTAAAGGAATTCATATGATAGGTAAAATCCAGAATGTCTCGTTTAGACCAGATCGTATTCTAAATACGATTAACTGTAAACTTTCGATTTATGTAAGACGATACTGCCTATATGGAGCATATTTAACTAACACTTTATGACTGGACGGGGTAAGGGTCTGTTAATATTAGTGGAGTTGAAATCTTTGTGATGGTTCTACCATCCACATCCCGCTGACCTGATGACCCCAACTAGAAAGAAAACAGTGCAAAAGCCAATCCTTTTCAATAGTCTTATCAAATGCTGATAAGTTTTTCCTTTCGGATGATAATAGCTACGAAAAAGATTATCAATGGTCATCCCTTTTCCTTTTTAAAATACCGTCTGCAGCCTTTATACTCACAAATCGAAAACTGCTCTTTATTGGAGCCAACATGAGCTTCATTTTTTTCATTTGCGTATTGTGCTTATATCGAATCCCTGAAAAGTTCGTTCCCTTCAGATCCAATTTCCTGGAAACAAAATACACATGGAAACCTATGCTTTCGCATACAGGCAAAGTTGTGCTTTAGTTTTACGAATGGTAGCAAACAAGCGTAGTAAAAATTAAAATGAAATAATCGCTGATAACGAGAATTGCTGGTCTTATGAAATCAAAAAAATTAAAAAAAATTTTCACTTAATT
>JARSSU010031776.1:0-17145 GCA_029619165.1 Eurosta solidaginis | reverse complement strand
TCTCCCGCACCCACCTATCTCCCCTCTAACTCTACACCCCTCTCGCTATTCTACCCCTCGCTCTTTCGCCCCTTCCCCCTCATGCTTCCAGTCGCCGTATTACCTCCCCCCACGTCCACCCTCCCCTCTCCCCCTATCCACCCCTTCGCCCCCTCGTTCGACTTCCTCCCCCTGACACCACCCCCCCACCCACCCCTCTTACTTCCCATTGAACCCATTTCCCTTACCCGTCCCTTCCCTACTCCACCCTCCCCCTCCAGTTCGCTCTACCTCTCTCCCTCGGCCTCTGCTCCCGACTCCCCAATCCCCCCTCCTCCTCTCCCATCCCTCTCCCCCTCATTCTGTCGACTCCCTTAATGGCAACTAATTGCAATTAGATTTATCATTAGTATAAAAATTTCAATTATCTAATGGGAATTAATTGAACTAATTCTAATTATTTATTGAATTAGAGAATTTCGTAAATGAAGGTTAATTAGCAATCATTAGCATTATCTAATCATTACTTAACATCTATGAAAAATAGCAAGATGATCATCTTTTTTCACATCCACCTATACTTTTCTAAGATGCTTCATGACTTTCAACTAATCTCGTCTTATGTCATTAAATTCTTGTTACTGCATATTTAGTAGAGCTTACGATATTTCGAACTTGTTCGAGAAGAGATTTTTCGCGAGTCTCGCCTTCTCACGAGATTCTCGAATTACTCGTAAATCTCGCAAGCTTCTAGACATTCAGTTTAATAGACACATTGGCGAACTTACGATTTCTTCTCGAGCAAAAGCAAAAATGCCACAACGCCACAATGGGAAAACACCGAAATACATATAATACTGTCAATGCAGCGACTCAACTGAAAGTCGCGGGTATTTCGAGACAAGAGAATTTCGCGAGAAGTCAAAGCTCTGATATTTAGTTACTTTCAAGCGTGTGCTTCAGCCAATTTCAATTTGAAATCATCTTTGTAAAGATTAAATCGATACCAACAAAGAGCGAATTTTTATTGGATCCTTAATGGCTTGTTATTGCCAGCTTACAGACCTGTCATCGCTATCATATTGAAGTTTTATCCATATGTGTTTCTTTAAAAAACGATGAGTCATCGATAACATGCCGAAAATAAATTGGTAAAAATTCGATAAGAAATCGATAGCAAATCGAAAATTTATTGATAAATAATCGATAAATTTTCGATAGTAAATCGACAAATTTTTTGTAACAAATGGATAACTTTCGCTAGGTAATCGTTAACTTTTCGGAGGTAAATAACTTTCCTATAATAAATCGACATTTTTTTTTATAATATATAGATAACTTTTTACTTAGTAATCGATAAATCTTTGGTAAAAATCGATAACTGCCCATGACGAATTGGTAACACTCCGGCGAAAAATCGGCAACTTTTCGATAAGAAATCGATATGTGACCTGGAATCATGAAACGACCCTATTGTGCGAAAATACCGTTCTTCACTTTTTGAGTGATTGCTATAGGAAATTTAACGCTCTTTCCAATGGAACAAACCGCATTTAAAGCCAAATCGGACCACAAATACGATTTTTTGAAATATTTCGATCCATACGCCACCTATCGGAGTTTTTTTTTATTATTGCATTGTCATCGGGTTCTGAACTATATTCCAAGTTTCAAGCTGCAATTTATAGGGAAGTTACTTAAATTTTAATTACTCAATTCGTTGACAACAGCCGGCCGCTACAGAGAGTCAAGCTAAACAAAAAATTGAAACGCGGTTTTCTCGAAAACTTGTTTTCGCACAATAGGGTCATTTCATGATTCCAGGTCACATATAGTTTTGACTATAGCGACAACTTTTTGATAAGTATTGGAAAAATGTTCGATAACAAACCAATAGCGCGTAGATAAAAATAGCCTTTGTTATCCATATCAAATTTATAAAACTACGATAACGATGCCATTGCTCGTGTATACCTCGCCGATAGCACGCCTATAACAAACAGATAACTCGTCGATAACAAGTGGATAACACGCTCATAATTCGTTGATAATAAACTGATAGCTTATCGATAACAAGCCTTTAATACTTCGATAACCATTTTCTTTTACTTTATTTTACTTTCCTCGCTGTGCCTTGCCCTGATTTGTTGTCTACAATGCTGCAGTGAAGTGACTACACTTACGAGTATACTTACATATATTCTGTACTACTCCATATATCACTGTTGTATGACTCGGAGTCATGCACGGAGTCGAGCGAACGTGAGAGTGTGAGAAAAGAAAGTTCTCAGGATGATTTTTGGTGTTTTCCGCGAATGCCGACGCCCAGTATCGCAGGGGATATAATGATGAGCTGAATGAGCGTCATTTAGACGTGAAGATAGTGAAACGAATGAAAGGCCAAACGCTTCGAAGCGAATGAAAGCCAAAGGTGCGCCCTTTTTCCTATTTTTCCAGCTTCATTGCATTCATTTCATTGTGCAAGCCTTATACTCTTTTATAACAAGGAAAACAATTAAAATTTCATTTTCAGCAAACAATTTGTAACTTTAAAGCGTAAAGTGTAAAATAGTTCATACTTTTTTAATTTTGTAAGTTGCTCTCGTTTACGTGTGTCATATTGGCCTCACTAGACATACATTTATGCATATATGAATGCAATATACAGATTTCTATACAGATGAGTTTATAAATAAAAATATATATGTATTTGCATTCAGCTCACTTTCGTAAACTGTTGGTTTTGGCTTTCCCTCAAAATGAAAAAAAAATAATAATAATAAATAAATACTTTTAAAATTTAACAGCGGTAGTTAAATTATACCAGCCAAGAATTTTGCAATTAAAGCTTGCTTTGGGGAAACATAGCAGTGATAGTAGGAACAATCTGCATATATGTATGTATACAAAAAATGTTTTTTTTTCTATTGACACAAAAGTTTAATATTCTTAATTTAACGGTTTATGGTGTGCAAGGTTATGAGTTTTTTAAATTGCCAATTTAATATTTTTAATGTTAAATGGCTCTTATATTCTTTAAGTTACATTTAAACCGTGCAAAAATGACTCATCAAATGCTTAATGGATGAAATAAATTTTGTATGCAGTTTTAATATATATTGAAAACATTTCCCAGAGTAAATCAGAGAATAGAAGTTGGTAGAAGTCCACAAAGGTGGACAGTTCAGGCAGCTAACTACCTCCGGAGTCTTGTGCTCATTTACCCTCTGAATAGCCATTGAATATCTCTTTGGTTGTGAACTTATGTGACAAGACTAAAAACCTTGCATACTTAGGGCCGTTTTCACCTTCTTCACTTATCTATAAGTTATCGAAATTTACGTAAAGTCCATTGTGAATTCATACAAGTGAAAAATCTTTCTATTCCTCCATTGCCATACCTACCTGTCAAATAATAGCTGACTGGGAGAATGGCTGTCCCAAATGGCCAGAGAATGGGAGAAAGGTTTGTTTTTGCTCGCCGTTATTTGAAATGCCATGAATAGCCCATTTGTGTTTCAAATCAGCTTTTATTTTAATAGTGTATACAGAAAATCAGACTACATATTATTTTAATTTATTTTAAAAAAGTTTGAAAAACGCTGTTGGCAAACTATTTAAGTGGTCAAACAGCAATTGAACAGATGATCGACACTGTTTACTATTGTAAACGTTTATCTCAAACATTCGCCACTTGTATGAATTCACAATGGTAAAGTCCAAGGAAAAAGTATAAACAAACGTCGGCTGTTTGGCTGGTTTTCATGTATTTATAATATAATTTTGCAATTTTTTCTACAAAATATTCACAATTATTGATTAACACTCTGTATTGGTGAAAACAAAAATGTCAAATAAAGCTAGTTGAGAGGTTATTATCTTCCAGGGAAAAACTAATTTAACTTTAGTTGGTGAAAACAGCTCCCACAGCCTTAGAATTTTCCCGTGTTAACGCTTGGCTGTCGTAAGAGTCGACCGAAATCTTCAGATTCTCATGATCATTGTGGTTGTCGCTTTATTATATCAAGCTTTTTTGCGGCGGTCACCGTGGTGTGATGGTAGCGTGCTCGCTACCACACCGTATGCGCTGGGTTCACACCCGGACAAGCAACATGAAAATTTTAGAAATAAGGTTTTTCAATTAGAAGAAAATTTTTCTAAGCGGGGTTCGCCCCTCGGCAGTGTTTGGCAAGCGCTCCGGGTGTATTTCTGCCATGAAAGGCTCTCAGTAAAAACTCAACTGCCTTGCAGATGCCGTCGGAGTCGGCATTAAGCATGTAGGTCCCGTCCGGCCAATTTGTAGGGAAACTCAAGAGGAGCACGACGCAAATTGGAAGAGAAGCTCGGCCTTAGATCTCTTCGGAGGTTATCGCGCCTTATATTTATTTATATTTTTTTTGCCGTTACAACAACAACTTTGTAAAGTTACCTCATACCACTACAAAGAGCTGTGCCCTTGACGAAAAATACTGCTAGAATGTATGAAATTTACCGAAACGCTAAAAGAGATCGGATTTCTGGTGGGAGAGATATTTTGTCGCCAAGTATTGTCTCAAAGCAAGTGAAAAACGTCTCTCCACTATACATAAGCGCCCATGCACCGACGAAAGATAAAGCCGACGAAGTGATGAACGTATTCTGATGCTAAAGTATGGTCCAACTCCCGCCATGACTTTAAAGTTGCGCTTGACGATTTCAGCGTGCGTACAGATGGTATATTTAGCTTCAGAAATTGGAAAATGCAGCCTACAGACGAAAAATTTCAAGCAAGGGGTGAATTCCTGAAAGAACCGAGAGACACTTCTTGCAGCAGAAGGTAAAAGGGATAGAGCTGTATACCAGAATGATTTGGATTTGGTGGTGTCTTTTTGTAAACAAACCGTTCATCGCAGGAGTGCAGGTTCGAATCTCACTGCCGAGAGAAAGGCCTAAAGCAGATTTACAAGGTATAATCGAGACCATGTCACAAGTATACGAGGTATACATAGGCAGCCATATTAACCATCTGACTTTAGCTGGAATGCAGACATCTCATTCTACAAGAAAGCATATCAATGCATCAATTTATGTTGTTAAACTGCTGTTAGTGACAGTTGATTGACTCTATGATTGATCATAGCTTACCAACACTGGCAGAGAGGTTAACGTTCTTTAGATGTGCTCCCGTTTCCACCGCTCTAGTTTATCCAAACGCTGTCTGATGCTCAAATATTTGCCCTGATTTGTGGACTGCCAGGGTTTTCTTATCGCTCAAGGACACTTCCTGTCCGCAAGATTGCGGCATTCAGATGTGATGAATCCGTTGTTACTCTAGCGAGAAAAGTATGGGAAGATGGTACGATGCTAGGGTTAGATTGATTGCCAACTAACGTAATTGATGAATTCTTCGCTGACTTTACAAATGCCTGATAGCTATAACAATTTCCTTCAACACGCGTAGTAACATCTCCGTTCGCAGCGCAGAACTCTCATGTCTTCTATTTTTTTCTGCCATCATCTCCATCTCCCCCGCTAGTTGCTTGCAGTTTGGAATGCCACAGTCTCGTGATGGCAATTAAAGTATGCGATTTTTGACAGTGAGTAGATCGCAAATGTCAGGGCGGTAGTTCCTGAAGCAGCATTTAATAGGGGGATGTAAATGCTTATGATTTCAAGATGAGCATAGGCAATGAAAGTAGAGCCGTTTGGTAGCACGGTGCAACAAAAGCACCTTTCTGAGGGAGCACCGTTGCTGAGTACAGAACATCGGAAATGCACTTAGAAGATTTCATAAATTTAAATATTCTACATTGGCAACGGTGCACACAGTAACACAGGAGAGGGAAATATACTCTCTCCTTCTTGTGCATTGATGCCGGAAGAGTAGGGAAGACGGTGGCAGGGACTGGCGTGCTATATAGGCTTCGTAAATAATAGCGTTGGTGATGGCTTTGTGAGCAGGAAGCGGTTTGGACCGATTCTGGATGCAACCATCCTTTGCACATGATACACTGACCCAAGTGCACGGGTTCTTCTATCCTTCTGACCAAATTCTTGTTTCAATTACGTATGACTTCTATGGACGAACAAAAATCATCCTCTGCAAGTCTCTCATTTGGAATAGTACTTGGAGTATTAGAAGGATAAAGTTGCTCGGATGATGCAGATTCTGCCAGTACCAGCAGATATGAGCACAGTTCAACATATAAAAGTCCACAGGCTTCCTTGTCTAGATCCACACATGGCTCCACTGGCTTCCTTGTCTAGATCATGTTATGAGAATGGGTTCAAGACATCCCAGCTTAGAAAGTATTCATGAATTTAAATATGCACATAAAATTGCAATGAGCTGAGTCTATGTTCATATTTTAACATTATGAGTTATTACTTTTTTCTACACATACATACCTACATACACGCATTTGTACTTGCACATATACACTCACATGAAGTTATGCGCAAGCTTTTGTTTGCTTCATAAATTATTATCTGTTGCATGATTGCTGCTTAGGCATTTGCATTTGAATTCCCATATATGCAGATACATATATAATTGGATTTGGTTTTGAATTGAATTTATGAGTGCAATGAAATGATGCATGCAACCAATCAGTCAATCAAAGCCATAACAATGGTTGACGCAATTCTAAAAAGTATTTTTGTGAAGTGCAATTGACAAAATGCCATCATTTCAATAAGCAATGCTTGTTTGTTATTTTAGCGAATTGGAATTCAAATAAAGCCACACAGATACATACAAACATACACACATATATATGAAACTAGAGCATATTTTGAAACAAACGAAATTGCATTATTTTTGTGAAGAAAAAGCGTGACAGAAAATCGATATTTTCCTATTAAATTTTGCACATAAAAGTATTGACATTATTTTTACTGTTAAAATGACAAAGCGAGATATCGAAATTAGATTAAGATTAGATTAGATATTTATTTGGTAATTCTTTAAAGAAAACACAAAATTTAGCGATTATGATAAAATTTAATTTGTAGTTTATTTAATTAAATATAGAGTTGTAAAAAGTACTTCATGCTAGCGAGACATATTGTTCTAATTTTGATAAATATTAAACGTCGAAACAGCAAAAATCATGATTTGATATAAACAAAGATTCTTTAAAAAAACGTTTGAAAACTATAACATATCCCTGCAAAAAATCGGTCTGCGATTGATCTCTTGTGCCCACATTGGGGTTTAGTTGATGCCTTCTAGTCCCTTTTGGGCATATTTGGCATCAGTCAGTTGAAATTTATGTAGCAAATTGACCCCACAACGAAATTTATAAAAATGGAAATATTAAATATGATTGAATAGAATTATTTAAGAACAAGTAAAGGTGTCTAAGTTTGGGTATAACCGAACATTATATACTCAGCGTGAGCTTCAATTGTACACTTCATTTCAGATAAATTACTTTTCTTCATTACACGTGACACCCCCGTTTAAAAATAAGTGTCTCCCTATTTCCTCTTACAATAAAACTTGATAAGTGAAATATCATTGATTCAAAATAATTTTTTGCTAAATTAAGTTTATTATTCTAGTTTGCGACCCTTTTAAATTTGTTTATATCTAAGTTGCCGTGCTCTTTAACCGCTCTCGTCCATTTTTTCTAGAAATATTTCCTGCTATAGGGAAAATCTGTGTAACCAATTTTACTACAATCCGTTAATTTTTCTTCGAGTTATGGCTCCCGAAACATAGAAAATTGCTTGTCATAAAAGGAGCGGTGCCACGCCCATTTTTTAAAATTTGAAGTGTTTCTTATTTATTGTTATAATGCACTTGGGAAATGAAATACCATTGTTATAAAGCTCTTTTTTGCAAAGACATAGCTTGTTTTATTCGTCCACGACCCGTTTAAAAATCTTTTATATAAAAGTGGACGTGGTCATTAACCGATTTCCTTAATTTTGCTTCAAAGCATTCCTTATCGTAAATGTAACCTCTCTGCCGAATTTTGTTACGATTTGTTACGATAGGTTTAACGATTTTGATTTATGATATTTCTAAAATTGATTTTATCACAAGTGGGCGGTGCCACGCCCATTTTAAAATTTTTTTCTTCAAATTTTTATCAAAAGTCGCAATATCACTCCACACGTCAATTTTCAACATCCTAGGTGCATTATTTAAAAATAATCAGGTCTTTTGTGTTTTCCAAAATGTTATATATATATAAAAAGTGGGCGTGGTTACCATCCGATTTCGCTCATTTTTAATACCAATCTATTCTGGGTCCAGATAAACTCGTGTACCAAATTTGGTGAAGATATCTCAATATTTACTAAATTTATCGTGTAACGGGCAGACGAACGGACGGACGGACGGACGGACATGGCTCAATCAAATTTTTTCGACGCTGATGATTTTGATATATGGAAGTCTATATCTATCTCGATTTCTTTATATCTGTACAACCAACCGTTATCCAATCAAAGTTAATATACTCTGTGCAAAACACGCTGAGTATAAAAATGCGGAGCTTTGTACCGAACCTAGGACCATATGTTCCATTATCGTAATATTTTTTTTTGTTTTTATTATTCTACAACACTAATACGAAAAAAAATCAATAATATCGTATTAGAGTTTAAAAAAATTGTAAAATCCGTAAGAAAAAAAGGATATGCCCGACAGTACCCGTACAAAGAGGACGCGACGAACAGTACCCGTTAGGGAATAACGGAGAGTGGAGAAAGGATCTGTCCGACAATACCCGTAGGGGGTACAAAGAGGAGGTGTTGAACAGTAGCCAAAGAGGTACAAAGAGTAAATGTCGAACAGTACAAAATGGATCTGTTCGACAAAACCCGTTTGGGTATAAAGAGGACCAGTCCGACACTAACCGTTCAGGCATAAACAAGTACAAATGGTCTCTCCACAGGACATGCTAAAACAAAAGGGATCACTCTAACCCATATAAAGAGATCAGAACTGGCTATAGTCGCATATTCCTTTGCGACTTATCGTGGGTTCATCTCAGACTAATCGCATTTTTTGCAGGGCGTATATTCCTTGCGACTCATCCCGTATTCATCTTAGACTAATTGCAGGGATGTATGTATATATATTTTAATTTACACACACATATGCATATCTTTACATATATACTGCATCCGCTTTGACTGCAGGTTAATATGAAACCGTTCCACCTGCTACTACATTTTTTGTAACGTTTTAATCAAGGACCCAAACTATTATTCCTTTAATAATAAAAGTCCTTCAGGAAAAATATTTCCAGACTTTTAGTTTTTAAGTCTGAAAGAAATTATTAAATCCGGATTATAAAGTCCGAAAATGAAAGTTAAATGCGAACTTTTATTTTTTAAGGACAGAAAAAAGGTCGGTGCTATACTAACTATAGAACGGCACGTCCAAGTAAAATTATTTTTTTTCATACATAAACCTACATGTTTCAACAAAAAGCGGTGTATCAAATTTCAGTGCATTATCTCAATTGGATCAACAACAACGTGAGTATAGTACCAAGAGAGTTGGTTTTAGTTTTCTATGGCAAATTTCTGATTTTATTAAAAAAAAACCTTCAAATGACCATAAAGGTTACAAATCTTAACTTATAGAAGCATCTATTGGTAGAAAATTCGTTTCATTTGCACATGAGTCGTTCCATAGTTACAGGCCTGGACTTTTATTTGTCCTCAAAAAATAAAAGTCCTTATTTGACTTTTATTTCCGGACTTATAAAATAAATTTCGGATTCTACTTTTATTTGTGGACTTTGCATGATGCTTTGGGTGTTCCCGGGATTCCATAAATTTTCACCTAAGACAACTTTTGACCCTGACTTTCGAGTAAAAAAAATATTAAACGTGTTCCCTGGTTTCAACACTTACGCGAGCATGAACACATAATTCCTACATAAACCAGAAAAAAAATATCTTAAATGAGGAAAACAAAATTTTTTTAATTGAGGACAATTTTAGTTTTTTTGGTAAGAATTTTAAATTTTGTATAAAATTTTGTTTAATTAACATGTTTATTAAATGCACATATAAATAAAATCTTAAACACTTTTTGTACAAAATTGTGTATAAGCAACGAATTTTCAAGAGTAGTTTAGAATTTACAAATAAGATTAAGCTTCAACATGTTAGAGAGAGAGAGAGAGAGAAGGTTGGAAGGGATATTTTTAAATTTCTTCTATCCTTATGCCGGCTTAAGCAAATCTATATACATGTATAAATGTCAGTGTCCGAATGTTTATGCTCATAGCACTTAGGAACCACAACGCGCGAAGACGCGGCCATTGCATGATATTTATAATCACCCAGGGAATATGAATGGCATTGCTCCGATCACTAGCCACTTGGGTCTTGAAATCTAAAACATGTACCCGGATATTTATCAAATGTATTTGTGCAATATGAAAGCTGCTTTAATACAAAGGTAAACTTTTTGCGATATCTACTCATTTACGAGATATAGGTGAAAGAAAATGTGGTACAGGGATGGGAGTGTAACACAAACCCTACTAACAAAATTTCCGAAATATATAATTCCGATATTACCATATACCCACTGTTGATAATCCCTAACCAAATCCCGGCCTTATTTCCCGAAAAGATATAAATGGGATCGAACACCGGCTATGCAATCCACAGTGTTTGTGCGCACGTATTCAATGGAAATATTCGACGGTCTAAGGTATGTCGCTACAACAAAAATATATCGGAATACAAGCATCATTATTTGACATCATGTCATCGATTTCATTACCGACGGAAATCAAGGAGTCTTACGTTTAGAAATTACGAAATCATAAGGCTTTTGAATTAAATGATATTTGAGATTCAATTTTAGCTACATACTCCTCGCAACAATTCTCATTAAGAATGTTATATTTAAGCCGATGAATGAGGGAAACTTTTTCATAAATTTTTTCAAGCACGAATACTTGATTTAATATTTCTCACAACATTGTAAGGAATTTTGGGAATTTTTAGTTATTTTGCACCTTCTGCTAATGTCAGAATCGCTGTGAACTGTGAAACAAATAAATGAAATGTTCAGTATGACAAAATTTCCTTTATTTACAACTCTCCTGTGGCAGTAGTACAATTAAAATACTCACGTGCTTCAATTATAACGTTTTAAAACCATACTGATTTATTCTCGCTTGCACTTAGCTGCTTTTATACTCTCAGCTAGCCTCGTCCTCTTATTTCTCCTAAGGCCTAGACTTTTCACGAACATGCCTTCTCGAACAGTTGTATCTCATACTTGGTTATTGGTTATATTATATGCATGTGTATCTGTAGTTTACGTTTTTCTTCTAGATACATACATACATATATGCGTGTGTATGTGTGAGTAACAACTTCTGCTCTTAGCTTATGATAACGTGATATGTGATTGTTCTCTTACTTCTTCGCGCTTATCTGCTGACTACATATGTGTATGTGAAATAATCTCATTGCTTCAAGGTGATAGTTATGTGTGTGAAATATTCTTCGTTGCGTTCTATGTATGTGTGTAAATGGCTTTTTTTCGGAGTGATGTTAGAAATGCTAATATTCGCCACAATATTAAAATATCGACTGCTGAGTGGAATATCACCTAATCCACGTCCAATCTAAGAAATTTGATTGAGCCATGTCCGTTCATCCGTCCGTCGTCCGTCTGTCCGTTAACACGATAACTTGAGTAAATTTTGAGGTATCTTGATGAAATTTGGTATGTAGGTTCATGAACACTCATCTCAGATAGCTATTTAAAATGCACGAAATCGGACTATAATCCCGCCAACTTTTTCGATATCGAAAATTTCGAAAAACCGAAAAAGTGCGATAATTCATTACTGCACGTCCACACAGCCGAGGAGACGAAAACGGAATGGCCGCCAACTTTAGGAAATGTCAAACCGGGAGACTTGAGTGTTGAATGATGAAGTGTGATAATCAAAATTAAGATTTCAGACGCTATTTTATAGTTCAGCTAATAAAGTGATTTATCAAACTCTTCTCATACGTGTTTGCTGGGTTGAGCACATATGGTCAAAAAATTAAAACACAGTTGTTGTTGTTTTCCCGACGCGTTTCGACGTTCGTTTTCTCACGTCATCTTCTGGGGATTTTCTTTAATGCTAAATATGTAAAAATAATATACATATTAACATTTGATACTTTTTTCTAACAATAAACATGAAACTAACACTTCACACAAATTTTTTTCTTTTACTTACATTAATTATATTACATTTAAATTATAAATTGCATTTTATTTTTAAACAAACATAAAGAGTTGGCACTTGCATTTTTTTGTTTGCTTTGGCGTCCACCTATAGAACTAAGGCCCACTCCCTTTTAAAATACTCAATAACACCTTTAAATTGATACCCATATCGTAGAAACGAATTCTAGAGTCACCCCTGGTCCACCTTTATGGCTATATCTCGAACTAAGGCCCACTCCCAATCTAAGAAAACGTTTCAAAAACGCCCTATCTGAGCACAATTCAACACATTTTGATTTAGCTGTTGTGTTTATGGAAACATTCTGAGATAGGGCATTTTCGAAACGGCAGCCGAGATGGGATGATATTCCACCCACAATCGCTATACGAGTTAGCTCAGTTAATAAGAGCACCAGACTGTAAAGTTGAGTACCTCGACTAGAAATACCACGGCCGCGACAGTTACACAATACATTATACTCAGTTGAGCAGAGCCCACAGAGTATATTAACTTTGATTGCATAACGGTTGGTTGTACAGGTATAAAGGAATCGAGATAGATATAGACTTCCATATATCAAAATCATCAGTATCGAAAAAAAATTCGATTGAGCCATGTCCGTCCGTCCGTCGTTTGTCCGTTAACACGATAACTTGAGTAAATTTGAGGTATCTTCATGAAATCTGGTATGTAGATCCTGGGCACTCATCTCAGATCGTATTTAAAATGAACGATATCGGACAATAACCACGCCCACTTTTTCGATATCGAAAATTTCGAAAAATCGAAAAAGTGCGATAATTCATACCAAATACTCATTAAGCGATGAAACTTGGTAGGTGAGTTGAGCTTATGACGCAGAATAGAAAACTAGTAAAATTTTGGACAATGGGCGTGGCACCGCCCACTTTTAAATGAAGGTAATTTAGAAGTTTTGCACGCTGTAATTGGCAGTCGTTGAAGATATCATGATGAAATTGGCAGGAACGGTACTCTTATTACTTTATGTCTGCTAAATAAAAATTAGCAAAATCGGAGAACGACCACGCCCACTTTTAAAAATTTTTTTTTAATTCAAATTTAAAAGAAAAGTTAATATCTTTACAGCATATAAGTAAATTATGCCAACATTCAACTCCAGTAATGATATGGTGCAACAAAATACAAAAATAAAAAAGAAAATTTCAAAATGGCGTGGCTCCGCCCTTTTTCATTTATTGTCTAGGATAATTTTAATGCCATAAGTCGAACAAAAACTAACCAATCCTTGTGAATAGGTGGTAGTAGAGTATGGTAGAGGCTTAGCTCTAGGATGATAACTCTTTTCTGTGAAAAAGGCGAAATCGGTTGAAACCATCGCCCAGTTTTATACACAGTCGACCGTCTGTCCTTCCGCTCGGCCGTTAACACGATAACTTGAGCAAAAATCGATATATCCTTCTAACTTAGCTCACGTACTTATCTGAACTCACTTTATCTTGGTGTAAAAAATTACCGAAATCCAACTATGACCACGCCCACCTTCTCGATATCGAAAATTACGAAAAATGAAAAAAATGCCATAATTATATACCAAATACGAAAAAGGAATGAAACATGGTAATTGTATTGGTCTATTGACGAAAATATAACTTTAGAAAAAACTTTAAGATTATTTTTAACGAACATTACATATCAGCTGAGAGCTTTGGAGACAAATAAAGGAATCACCATTTAGCAAAATGAACCTAGGGTAACCCTGGAATGTGTTTTTATGACATGGGTATCCAATGGAAGATATTAAATAGTATTTTAAGAGGGAGTTGGCCATAGTTCTATAGGTGGAAGCCATTTAGGGATGTCGCCATATAGGTGGACCAGGCTGACTCTAGAATTTGTTTTGTACGATATGAGTATTAAATGAAAGGTGTTAATGAGTATTTAAAAGGGCGTGGACCTTAGTTCTATAGGTGGACGCCTTTTCGAGATATCGCCATAAAGGTGGCAGGGTGGACTCTAGAATTTTTTTGTACGATATGGGTATCAAATGAAAGGTGTTAATGAGTATTTTAAAATGGCGTGGGCCTTAGTTCTATAGGTGACGCCTTTTCGAGATATCGCCATGAAGGTGGGACCAGGGGTGACTCTAGAATTGTTTTGTACGATATGGGTATCAAATGAAAGGTGTTAATGAGTATTTTAAAAGAGTGGGCCTTAGTTCTATAGGTGGACGCCTTTTCGAGATATCGCATAAAGGTGGACCAGGGGTGACTCTAGAATGTGTTTGTACGATATGGGTATCAAATTAAAGGTATTAATGAGGGTTTTAAAAGGGAGTGGCCCTTAGTTGTATATGTGAAGGCGTTTTCGAGATATCGACCAAAATGTGGACCAGGGTGACCCAGAACATCATCTGTCGGGTACCGCTAATTTATTTATATATGTAATACCACGACAGTATTCCTGCCAAGATTCCAAGGGCTTTTGATTTCGCCCTGCAGAACTTTTTCATTTTCTTCTACTTAATATGGTAGGTGTCACAACCATTTTACAAAGTTTTTTCTAAAGTTATATTTTGCGTCAATAAACCAATCCAATTACCATGTTTCATCTCTTTTTTCATATTTGGTATAGAATTATGGCATTTTTTCATTTTTCGTAATTTTCGATATCGAAAAAGTGGGCGTGGTCATAGTCGGATTTCGGCCATTTTTATACCAAGATAAAGTGAGTTCAGATAAGTACGTGAACTGAGTTTAGTAAAGATATATCGATTTTTGCTCAAGTTATCGTGTTAACGGCCGAGCGGAAGGACAGACGGTCGACTGTGTATAAAAACTGGGCGTGGCTTCAACCGATTTTGCCCATTTTCACAGAAAACAGTTATCGTCATAGAATCTATGTCCCTACCAAATTTCACAAGGATTGGTAAATTTTTGTTCGACTTATGGCATTAAAAGTATTCTAGACGAATTAAATGAAAAAGGGCGGAGTTACGCCCATTTTGAAATTTTCTTTTATCTTTGTATTTTGTTGCACCATATCATTACTGGAGTCGAATGTTGACATAATTTACTTTTATACTGTAAAGATATTAAATTTTTTGTTAAAATTTGACTTAAAAAAAATTTTTTTTAAAAGTGGGCGTGTTCGTCATCCGATTTCGCTAATTTTTATTTAGCACACATATAGTAATAGGAGTAACGTGCCTACCAAATTTCATCATGATATCTTCAACGACTGCCAAATTACAGCTTGCAAAACTTTTAAATTACCTTCTTTTAAAAGTGGGCGGTGCCACGCCCATTGTCCAAAATTTTTCTAATTTTCTATTTTGCGTCATAAGGTCAACGCACCTACCAAGTTTCATCGCTTTATCCGTCTTTGGTAATGAATTATCGCACTTTTTCGTGTTTTCGAAATTTTCGATATCGAAAAAGTGGGCGTGGTTGTAGTCCGATTTCGTTCATTTTAAATAGCGATCTGAGATGAGCGCCCAGGAACCTACATACCAAATTTCATCAAGATACCTCAAAATTTACTCAAGTTATCGTGTTTACGGACGACGGACGGACGGACATGGCTAAATGAATTTCTTTTTTCACCCAGATCATTTTGATATATAGAAGTCTATATCTGATATCGTTTAGTTTATGCCGTTACGGATTACCGTTATGCGAACAAAGTTAATATACTCTGTGAGCGCTGCTCAGCATGAGTATAAAAAATAAACAATGCAAGGCGCGATAGCTCAAAGAGATTTAAGCCAAGCTTCTCTCTCCAGTTGACATCTCCTTTTAATTTTTTCTTACAAATTGCGGGAGCGAAGCCAGAGGAGTTTTCACTGATAACTATTCATGGCAGAAATACATTTGGAGTGCTTGGCAAATCACTTCCGAGGGGTGACGGCGCTTATATCAACTTTCTTCTGATTGAAAATGTTGTTCCAAAATTTTGATTCTGCTTTATCGGGATGTGAAATGATTTGATGTCAGCACATCACGTCGGGGAATACGAAAATCATTCTGGCTGTACTTATTATCGGATGTTATTGCTGTTTCTAAGTATTATCGGTTGTTATTCATCAAAAACTGGTTTAGTAAAGATTGTTTATCGAAGACTGATAGATTTTTGACGAAAACATAGGAAAAACGAGACAGCGAAAAAGTGAAGTTTGCATGACAAAGGAGACACGGAAGTGGAAGGCGGAAGATAGAGGGATGGAAAACCAAATGTGCGGAAACGAGAACGAGGAGTGAAGAAATAGAAAGGGTCTTTTACTTACAAATTCTAAGAGAATGGAAGAGGAATCGAAAAAGGTAGGGATAGAGCGAAGGAAGGAAAGAGTGGAAGCGGAATACCGGAAAGGGAAAGGCATAAGCAAGACGGTGGAATTGAGAAGCAGCCCAAGGAAATGGTAAAGTCGAAAGCAAGAGGAAAAAGATGAAGGGGAAACGAAAACAACTGGAGCGGCAGAAAATTTAAATTAAGGAGGCATATAAAGAAATAGGGAATGGGATAAAGAGGGGAATGAACGAAATGGAAGAAAAACAACAAAGAAAGCGCAGTAGAACGAGCTAGAAGCTAGGGAAAGGAGGAGAACAAAAGAACAGGAACGAGTGGGTCAAAGAAAGGAACTATGCCATTGTGATCTTTCGAGGTCGCCCCTCCACTCTCTTGTAGTTTGGAAAACCATTTGTGCTCTATTCTACACGAAAAGGTTGAAAATTCCTCTGCCTTGCGATGCCGTCGGGAGTTGGCATGTGCGTTTTCTAATCGCTGAACTGCCGAATAATAACTCAAATATTCATATAGTTTTTCACACCAACTTCATTCTTTAGACTACTTTTGGAATAATTATTACACACTAATTACTCCGTGCTTCAGTAAAAGCGTGGTTAAAATTAAACTGATTCCCTATCGCTTGCACAGTGCTGCATTGTATACTCTCAGTTAGCCTCGTTTACCATTTCTCCTAAAGTATAGACTT
>JARSSU010031774.1:0-10354 GCA_029619165.1 Eurosta solidaginis | reverse complement strand
ACAAAGAATATATACAGATAAAGAGGTTGAACTGGCTGGTCAATAAAGGCCTCACATAGACTGAATGTGTCCATAGTGTTACCAGAATTTGTTTGATGAACAAACGGAAGAACCCTCAATCAGGTGCCAGGACATATGTTGAAGAACAACTCCGTCCTCTTGCCAAATACTAGCAGTTTTCTAGGTTCCAGCTTAATTGCTTATTCGAGATCTGGCAACTCTATCGCCCCTTATGGCTGGGGCCTTGACCTGGCGAGCACAGGACATCAACACAGAACGTGCGCAACCGTTTATTTTTACAGCTCTCCCTTCCTACGCCTGCTGTTATTGACGAAGCCTAACTTAAAAGTATGTGACGCCAGAAGGTAGTGTCCAGTCAGTATGTCCATCGTGAGCCTTAAGTAACATAGGAAACAAATACAAAAATTTCAACCACCTGCTTTATTATAACTATTTATTATGAATTTTAGAATAAAATACACGCGTTTAAAATTTATACAATGGGTGTTTTTGACGCTAGGAGCCATTCAATATTAACTCATTTTTCATCGAATTTAGATTCTAAGGTTTTAAGATGCCTTACAAATATATAAAAATCAAATTAATATTTCTATTATTATTAAATTATAAACACTAAACAAAAACATATAAAGGACCTTCAAAAGAAAGAACCCATACATCTTTATGTCCGCCCAACACTTACATGCACACTCATGAGGGCAGCACTTAAGTATGCGGTCACTGTCAAGCATCCCAAAAGCCTGTGGCTGGAGACTTTCGAAAAAATAACAAATTATTAGCAAACAATATCACAGATGTATTGTGTTTATACAGAAAATACAAAAAAAAAGTTACAACAACGAACAAAAGAGGGCCACAAATTCCACAAAAGGTATATATTTATACATACAGCTGCGGAAAAGAAAATGGCAGTGGCAGTTTTTAACAAATTTTATCAAATAAATTCTTTTACTTGCTAAATTTGAGAAGAAAAATTTAAATGAGTTTTATCAAAATTTCAAATATTTTTTTTTAATTTTCAGAATTATTTATAACCACATTATTTATGGTGTCGGAGTGGACGAGACTCCGGGCACCAAAGTATATTTTGGAGGAAGCCTTGAAATGTTTATACTCGAAATTTGATTGAGGGGTCACATATAGTATATATATTTATATATACATAAATAACTGTTGAGTATGTTGTCAGAATGTACGGAATTTCAAGCAACAAAAGCTCTGATTACGATCTATACTTTTACTATTAATAATGCTGTAGGAATGAACGTGATGGCGAACAGCAGAGTACAACTTGCAAACACCAATTACGACTGCGCTGCATGGGAGGTTGGAAAGGACGCATTCCCATGGCACCCATCCTAAAAATTGGTTTAAATTATTCAAGGCAATAAATATATTCTTTTTAATTAGGAAGAGCGAATCACAAGTGTCAAAATTGTTACAATGATTATTAGAATCCACGCACAAGCAATGGAAAGGTTCGTGCATTTCAAAATTTGGTCTGCATACGCTTAAAAAAGTGCCCGAAAATGCCTCGACGTCCTGAAGGGAATGTTCAACATAACCTAACCAAAATCGGGCTCTTAACCAACCCTCTTGTAAGTTTTACCATAAACAATACACCAAACATCTTTATAATGTAGGCAAGTGTAAGAGTGTGAAGCGGCGAAAAGTTAAAATTGGAATTGGATCATTTCAAATTTATCGCAATGTGTCCGATAACGCGGGATCCATACTACTGAAGCGTATTATAGGATAGGTCTAATGAGGTGAAAAGCGTTTTGGTAATGTAAGAGTCGATGAATTCCTTTGAACAACGTTCGACGAATGCTTAAAGTATTTAGCTCGGTTTACACAACTTTCAATATGTGACCTAAATCTATTTAAGGTCCATTACAACACCTAAGTCAATGAAGCTTAAGGTCTGCTCAATTAGGTAGTAACCAATGGTGTAGCTATGTACTGGAAAAACTCTCCTTTTGTAGCACATGGACGTACATACGGATTAGGACGTCTATCGTCGATTCAGCGAGTGTTGCGCCCTCCTTAGCCAAACTCGTCGGCCTTATCGTTACCTTCCATCTCATTATGAGCGGGAACCCAGTATAGGTGTAGTCTAAGCGAAATTTTTCTAAAGCTTTTTTTGTGTGAGAATAAAAGAAAATTTCATTAACAATTTTTTTTTAATTACCACTGCTATTTTCGTGTTCGCAAATGTACATATATGTACATTACACCAATGTGTGGTGCATTTGTGAGCGAAACAAATAATTAATTGGTCAACGGCAAGAAAATAGGAAAACGTGCCGCACATAATAATAAAAGTAAAGAAAATGATGGAAGAGAGAAGAAATGTTTTTTTTTGGTAAATATTTCTATATTTGCATATGCAGCCCACGTGGATATTTTTTATTTATTTATTTATTTATCTAGTTAGTTAGTCTATGAACAAAAGATTCTTACAGACTAATCACAATTAACAATGAAAAATAAAAACTAAGACTAAAAACCTAGAATATAGTATTTAGAATCTTAGAAAAAACACTTTTCGAAAATGAAAAATCAAATTGGATAGAACTCGATATTAAATTAAATTCAATCAGGGCTCGCACAAGAGGAGCATTACGCGAATAATCAGTTCTACAATTAACGCCATAAAAAGGTAGAAAGCTACGAAGATTACGCTGAGGTATGTTAAAATTAATTTTCTCCAAAAGAAAAGAGCAGTCAATGTCGCCACTGATAATGTTATGAACAAAAGAAAGCGAGAGATCCGTTCGTCTGGCTTCCAAAGTTTTTAAATTTATCAAAAGCAGGCGACATTCATAAGATGGAATTGGTTCATCAAAATTCAAAGAGTGTAAACATATTTGAGTAAAACTTGTTGGACCCGTTCAATCCTGTTAAAGTAGTTTTTCTGACTTGGCCTCCATATAAAAGCAGCGTATTCCAATTTAGAACGAACAAGCGCCGTGTGCAACAACTTGAGAGTATAAGGGTCACAAAAATTTGAACTATTGCGCCCAACAAATCCAAATACCGAATAAGCTTTCGAAATAATGTGACTAATATGTCTATTGAAAGAGAAGTTACTAGAAAAAATTACACCAAGATCTTTAATTTCATCCAAACTTTGTAATAGTGAATGGGAAATGTGATATGATGTCAGCAAGATATTACGAGTTTTCGCATGAGTGACTTTAAAACACTTTTTGATATTTAAAGAAAGCCGAGAATTAAAGCACCATACTTCTAAGCTATCATTGTCTTTCTGGAGCTTAACAGCATCATCCGGTTTTGCAATTTTCGAAAATACCTTTAAATCATCGGCATAGAGTAAGAACTCAGCAAAATTGAAGCAGCTGCTTATATCATTAATAAACAAAACGAACAGTAATGGGCCTAGTATACTTCCTTGAGGAACCCCAGAACAGGCGAAGAATGGTTCAGAAGAAGTGCCGTCAACTGTTACCACACAATTTCTGTTACATAAATAAGACTGGATCCATTTCAAAAAAAACCATTTACCGTTTATTTATTTATTAAGTCTATGAAAACATGTTCTTACAGACTACCAATGAAAAAACTATACAGCATATTTTTAACAACAAAATTCTTACAGACTACTAACAATTTTCATACAATTAAAAAACAGACTACAATTAGAAATACAAAAAGTTAACAAATCAGTGAAAAACTAGCACTTACAGACTAATATAAAAGAATTGATAACTAAAAAACACACTTTAATAAATTAATAAAAACGTTCTTCGACAAAGAGAAATCAAGTTCGACAAAATATGAGATCTTATTAAATTCATCCATAGCGCGGGTAATTGGGGCATTTCTCGCATAATTAGTTCTACTATTAATGCCATAAAAAGGGTAAAAGCTTCTAAGTTCTCTTCTTGGAACATTAAATTAATTTTCTCAAGAAGAGCAGCACAATCTGTATCCCCATGGATGATGCAATATAAAAAGGTCAAAGAAAGAATAAACTTTCTCGCTTCTAAAGTTTCAAGATTTAAAAGAAGTAAACGTGCATTATATGAGGGAAGAGGGCTAGTAAATCTAAGTGACCGCAGACAGTATTTAAGAAAAACTTTTTGAACTCTCTCAATCCTATTAATTGCAAACTGTTGGAACGGTCGCCAAATGATAGTGGCATACTCGAGATGAGATCGTACAAATGAATTGTAGACCAATTTGAGTGTATACGGGTCAGAGAACTCTGCACTATTACGCCGAATAAAACCAAGCATTGGATACGATTTGGCTATGATAAAGTTTTCATGGCTGTTGAAAGAAAATTTGGTATCATAAACCACACCAAGGTCCTTGATATTATCAACAGTCTGCAGTGGTTTGTTATCAATGGTATATTAACTATTAAACTTAAAGCGCAATTTAGAGTAGGTTACGTGAAAGCATTTATTAATATTTAAAGAAAGATGCGATCTAACGCACCAGGAATAGAGATTATTAATTTCACACTGAAGTTCGAACATATCACGCGAAGACTTTATAATGGAGAAAACTTTAAGATCATCAGCGTACAAGAGAAACCTAGCATACGAAAAGCAAGTGCTGATGTCTTTGATGAACAGGACAAAGAGCAAGGGTCCAAGAATACTGCCTTAAGGAACGCCGGAAGTTGCAAGGTATGGATCGGATGATACACTATCAATGCAGACAATACACCATCTGTTAATTAAATAAGATTTTAGCCACTGCAGAAAATTTGAGTGAAAACCAAGACAGAAAAGTTTATGAATAAGGATCTCACGTGATACCTTATCGAAGGCTTTGGAGAAGTCAGTATAAATACAATCCACCTGGTATCCAGATGCAAAAGCAGATATACAATACTCACTAAACTCCACTAGGTTGGTGACCGTTGAACGTCCCGCAAACAAAACCATGCTGCTTGGCACAAATTAGGCTCTTCACTGAAAAGTATAACTTGTCTTTTACAACACATTCAAATAACTTCGAAACAGTAGTTAGCTTTGATATAGGTCTGTAGTTATAGACATCATTCTTATTTCCAGATTTGTAGATAGGAGTTATCGATGCAAGTTTCCAAGCATCAATAAACTCCCTGCACTGAAGTGACATATTAAACAGTATCTCAAGAGGCAAAACTAAGGCCGGACAACCTTTAATCAAGGCACTTGAGAGACCATCAGAATCTGTCTTGACCGATTGCTTGAAATTAGTAATACCACTTGAGATATCGTCACACGAAATCGACATTGAACCGAAATCCAGAGCAGAATTTAAATCAGATGCAAAGTCGAAAGAAGGGGCATCATCACAGGATGCAAAATTAGCACTAAAATAGTCCGCAAACAGGTTCACTACCGCATTAGGATTTGTAGCTACATTATCTTGGTAAAAGACAGAAGCAGGAACCGAGTAGCAGGTCCTTTTAGATTTAATAAAACTCCAAAATGTTTTTGGATTGGACTTGATATTTGTATCAAAGCTAAGAATATAGTTTTTGTAAAGAAACTTATCCAAGCAGTTAAACTCCTTTAGATACTGCTGATACTTCTCGTAAAAGAACAGATTCTTGGTCTGACTAAACTTTTTGTAGTATTTGTTTCGCAAATTCTTCAATTTTTTAAACCCTTAGTATACCAAGGTAATTTATACGGTTTTTTCTCAAAGACTGGAACATGCCTTAAACATAGGTCAAAAAGCGTTGATCTAAATATCTCATAGCAAATGCTAACATCTGAGGAGGAAAAAAGATCAACCCAGTTAATTTCCGAGAAAACATGGTTAAGTATAGACATGTCGCACCGTGCAAAATTAAAAGCGATATCATCATTTACAGAAGGTACACAAAACACATAAAACTCAAGTTTAAGAACAATAGTAGTGTGATGCATATCCGACGGAGCAAATGGTGCATGGCATTCGGAAATGTTAAAATTAATATTATCATTGAGGAATATAAGATCTAATATTCTGTCCATCCTGTTAGTGAAGTTATTGATTTGCAGCAAGTTTAAGCTTAGCATGTTATCTATAAAATAAGTCTCATAGGACTTCGATATATTATTTGGCATGAGGCCCGAACCACAGAAACCCTGAGACCAAGTGACATCAGTTAGATTAAAGTCACCTAAAATACATACATGATTATCACCAAGCTTATTAAGAACTACAGATGAAATATTGTCAGCATGAGCTTTATAAGGATCTTCAGAACTATTCGGCTGAATATAAGATGCCATCAAGAATAGAGAGCCACAGTACGTAGAGCCACTAACTTTAACACAGAGTTGGTCAAGTAGCGAATCGTTATTATCCAGCTGAATTAGGGAAGCATTATACTTGCGTTGAGGTGCAATAAGTACACTCCACCTCGAGAACGCCCAGTTTTTCCCGCATCCCTGGCTTTACGGAAAACGGCAAACAAATTTGGATCGAAGAATTCGCCATCAAAAAAATCTGGAGTGAGCCAAGTTTCAACAATGACAAAAATATCGTACTCTAACTGCGAGCTCAGCGACTTAAGATCATGCGCTTTTGTTCTGATGCCAGAAGCATTTTGAAAATAAATATTTAGTTACTTGTTGACAAGATTAGTATTGCCACTGGCAACTAAGGGCAATTCGTTTGCCTTACCTCTTTGGGAAAAAAACGAAATGACCGAACGTTCACCCCAGCAGGCCACAAATCTGGTGATAAAACGGCATCATATAGTGTTTCAGTAACACCAAGCTTAAAATTGACTTTTTGTTAATGAGTCAAGTGGAGTGTCATTTTTTATAAGCCTTTTGCAGGCAAAGTTAGACTTATCAGCCTTCAGATGTCTTACCAGATAACTAATGATATCGTTAGAGGAAACTGATGGCTGAAATGATGATAAGTGCAGCCAACTCATACTAACAACACCTAATTATGTACTTATATTTGATCCAACAAAATTTGGCTTACCGCGGTTAAAATTTTCGTTGCGTTTACTTGGTACAGAAGGAGTTGTAGTTACAGACTTCACAGTAGTAGAGGTGCAGATGCTATAGTTGATGCCAAACTCGAAGATGAATTTGAATGAAATCCTAAACGATAAAGCTTAAAGATCAATAAGGAATGTGAAACTTTATCGAAAGCTTTTGAGAAATCAGTGTAAACGCAGTCCACTTGAAGTCACGAAGAGAAAGATGCAATACAATACTCACTGAATAGGCTTTTGGATTTGATTTAATATTTTCCTCCATTCCAAGGATATAGTTTCTGTACAAAAAATTTATCTAAATATTTGAAATCTTTGGAGTATTGTTGATATTTTATAAAATAGGTTTGATTACCAGATGATTTAAGTTGAAGAATTTATTTCTTTATTTTCAAGTTAATGTTATACCACGGAAGTTGTAAGGCATTTTCTTTACAGCCGGAATATTTTTTAAAACAAAGTCGGACATTAGAGTTTTAAAAGTATGATAGCAGCTAGAAGCATCAGGATAGGATGATATAATAACCCCAGTCGTAATCCATTAAGGAAGCATCGATTTTGTCATAATCGCAAGCTGCGAAATTAAAAGATACTTTTTCTTCAGGAACCCATGACGAGAATTCACAAAATTTAAAAGTAACGATCAAAGGCACATGGCAAGATGATATATGAGAAATGCATTCAGCTATATTGAATATCAAATTATCACTAATAAAAATTAGATCTAGAGTTTTATACAACTTGTTTACAAAACTATTGACTTGTATCAAATTCAGACTTAAAAGACTATCAATGAAATAAGATCCATGACCAGAGTTAACGTTCAATGGTGTAAGACCTGATCTTGAAAAGCTAGCAGACCAACTAACATTACTTAGGTTAAAGTCACCCAAGATACATATTTGATTATCACTTAACTTATTTACGACTATAGATGTAATATTGTCAGCATGTAGACGATAGAGAAAATCTCCACTATTTGGCGGAATATATGAAACCGCAAAAAATTATGATCCATGTGTTGATGTACTCTTTACAGAAACACACAGTTGATCAATTAGAGAATCATCATTCTCAAGTGATACTAAATAAGCTTGGTATTTACGTTGAACCGCGATGAGGACACCACCACCTCTTGCTAAACCCGTCTTTGTCATATCTCTATCCTTACGATAAACATTATATAGGTTGGCATCAAAATATTCCTCATCAAAAAAATTTGAATTAAGCCAGGTCTCAACAAAGATAAATACATCATAATCAAGATGCGAGCTAACAGCGCGAACATTTACTGATTTCGTTCGCATACCGGATACATTTTGAAAATAAACATTCAATCCATTAAAATTCCCAGTAGTTACTTGGGATTTTGTTGTTTCTCCTCTTTTCGAAAAAAAACGAAAAGGGCGTTCTTTACATTTGCGGGCCAAAGATCAGCCGAAAACAATTTATCAAAAAATGAAATAGAAACACCTAGCTTAAAATTAACTTTTCTAACGCTATTAGGTGGTGTATTTTGCTTAACTAATGCATAGCACAAAATATGTTTCTTCTCAATAGCTGCATGTTTGACGATATATTCAATAATATTGTCGGCAGAGACAGAGGGCAAAAACGAGGAAAGATGTAACCAGTTATAATTGGCAGGAACATATTTTTTATTTTGGGTACAATTCCGGTGAATTGATGCACAAATATATTGAATTTTCACACCACGTGGCATTTTTTTTTATATTTAAATTGGCTGAGGGGCTTTCATTGAAATTGGTAAATTTGTGCCAGCGGATGGATTTGATATTTTCAAACAAATTTTAATGCGGCGTTATAAAAATTATCTTTTATAACTGAATTTCATTTTCCTGAAAACGACAATGGCAAGAGTGTATTGGACTATGATTTTGTGGTCCCCTGATCATAGGGCAAATACCTGTAACGTTCGCTGGTTGATGTCACCGTGAAGGCATAGCCAGACATCATCGCTTTGAAGGATGGATGATGCAAGGCCTATGCGACGACTATAATAGGATACTATTTCTCATGCATCAAAAGACGATGCAAAGGACACGGGGCGCTTTGAGGGGTCCAACCCACTTGGCTTTCTCTCTGCTTGCGAAGATATGTTTTTAATGCGCTTTATACGACCTCGTTTTGCTTGAGATGGCGTAGTAACGCAAGTAACGTAATGTGGACACTGGCCATCAACCATGTGCTCAAACGATTCGACGAAGAACCCGTCCAACTTATGGCGTAGGCAAATGGCAATGCAGTTTTCATAAGTGGAAAATGCCTTCCTACAGTTAGCTCTGTGTTTAATCGGGCGCTTCGGGCTTACATATTTAGCCATCTAGTGTCGCGTTAAGCGCCAATGCGGAGAAGACGGATGTGGTCTCGTTTACAAGGAGCTATAAGTCGCCAAATGGGCTAGGCCTAAGCTAGAAGGGTGATCCCTTCAGGAGAACACTTGTACTAAATATTTAAAAATCATTCTAAAAAAATTAGAGGAGTAAGCAGGCTGTCAATGCTCAGCAAAACGGCAGCCCTTAAAAGAACGCTGACTTCTGCACTGTATGCCATTCTGGTCATTCTATCTGTAGACCACCTGTTGGAGAAAAACATGGCGTTAACAACTGCAACGACACTCAACGCCCTGTTATAGCTTGGACGCAAACCATACGGCCATAGTAGCATAGCGTTATCAATTACTGGACAATCAGACTAACTTATTCCGTACCTACCTAACTTATTCCGTACCTAGCTGGAAGGTCACCGCGTAGGTGGCTAAATGGCAGACGAGGCGAGATACGCGTGTAAAACGATGGTTGCAAAGTAGTGGAAGAAGTAAATTTCGCGGTATACTGCGCTGATCCAGAAATGAACAAATTCTACAAGCTGCCAGATTATTATAGAGTTTTTCGAAGGGAAGTAGTAGCCGTGACTAAAGCAATAGAAACACTGTAGGAAAATAGCTTAAGTTGCAGCCGCGTCAACTTTTACATTGAAAGCCAATGATAAAGCGAATGAGCTAACTAAACAGGGCGCTTCCCTAGAGGTTTGCTCCGTAGACTTCCTCGTCAGATTGTGCGAGATTAAGAAAAGGCAAGAGTAGCACATGTTGGACCAAGCGGGAAAGCCGTGGTCGGAAACGCGGTGCTATAAATCTGCGAGCCTCATGTGTAGTTCTTATAACCTTAGACCTACAAAATTACATTTGCCATTGAAAAGAGGGAACTGTAGGCTCATGACGGGAGTTCTGACTGGACACTGTTTTCAAATTAGGCCTTATACGTGACTGTAAAATTGCGAGTTGTGCTAGCCAGACTAAAACTTCAGCGACTAGAAGAGAATCCAGCTATTAGGGCTTCCCTA
>JARSSU010031772.1:0-50123 GCA_029619165.1 Eurosta solidaginis | reverse complement strand
TTGCACGGAGAATATATACATATATGTAACAAAAGAAATAAAAAGCAAATATTTGTATTAATAATAATGACAAATAATTAGTTTATTTAATGTTAAAATGGTACAATATTTTACCTTTGGTATGTGGGCGTGACAGCAGCAGTTGACCTTCTTCCTTCGTGGTTGAAACTGAACAGAAAAATGGAAAGTGATCTCCGTGTTGTCGAACCGGAAATCGTGCGGGGATTTTCCAATGGATATTTGTTATCCGATGGAAAACTCAGTTACCCGTGTTAGTGTTGCATATATGTGAACATACATGAATGTGTATACATGTGGGTGTGCAGTACATGAAAGTATGTATGAATGCATTTGCACTAAATAAATTATGTATTAGAGTGGCCGTGTTTGCAGTATAAAAATATTAGGTCCTGACCTAAACAGTTATGATTTTTGCAAAGAAAAAAAACTCAAAAGGCACAAGATCTTTACTGTATATATTTGAATTTGCAAAACTATTTCTAGCGCCATCTTGTCGTGTCGTGAATAACAAGCCAACTAATATAAACGCACGCAATGTCATTTTCTGTCAAAAATGTCTCATGCACATACAACTTGTATGAGAGCAACTCAAATTGAATCTGCGCGTGAAAAAACCTAACTCGATTTCCAATTTTTTGTTCTGCGTGACATTTAGATTTGACGTTTGCACACATGCTTTACATTGTCGCAACGCATGCTTATTTGGGTTAGGGCAAAAAACGCCGGTTGTTTGCGTGCGCTAAAAAAAACGCAGTGCGGTTTTATTAGGTTGGCTTGTAAGTAAGGCGCATATCATGCAGATAATGCAGTCTCCTTAGCAATGTCTGCAACCAGTCGATAATGTAGTGTTGCTTTCTTTACTTTTTACATCAGCCGTTATTTCGCAGTGTCCGGGTGTTATGTTAGCAACAGACAACATAGCTGGACAAACGACCGCTAGACGACCTAACGGAAATTCAATACAGAAAACGGGGTGTTCATAGCTCTAATCCAAGAACCTGGCTGGCTCCGTCTACATGCACCACAAGAGGGTAAAATTAGAGCATTCTTTGTAGCTAAGAAAAATAGTAATATATTTATCTCTACACAGCACTGCAACAGATACCTCGTTTTTGTAGTGTGCGAACAAAAGCGGGGGCGCAAGCTGCTGTTATCGGCCGCATACTTCCCGTACGAGGGGGACACGCCACCGCCGATACCTGTCCGAAAATTTTCGGAGTTCGCGGAAGCCCATGGAACGGAACTTGTTATCGGCTGCGGACGCCAACGGAAATCACGAGCTATGTGGGTAGCAAAGGTGAGTTCATTTTTGACTACTTACTTACTACTAACCTAATTGTCTGCAACAAGGGCAACCAGCCAACGTTTAGGAATATAATTAGAGAGGAAGTCATAAATATTATCTTGGCCACAGACTCTCCCACTATAAGAATCGATGAGTGAAGAGTGTCAGACCCATGCCCCTTCTCGGACCACTGTAGGATACTCTTCGCCATCGATCTTGAAGTTGAAGTGCCTCAGCTATATATAATCCAAGATAAACAGACTGCAATAAATATTCTGAAGTAGTATCTCACAACGCCTCTACAAGTCTACGACTTCTGGACGGCATGACGACCGACCACATCACAGCGGTTTTTGGACTTCCAGGTTCAGAACATACGATATCCTTAAAGGGAGGAATGGGAAGAAGGCCTAGACAATGGCAAGGGAATTACCATCTACACCGTCGGCTCGGAAATGGAAAAGGGAACAGGAGCTGGGACGAATCAACATATCTACAGTTAAGCCAATCATTGGGGGCTTCCTGTCGCATGCAGCGTATTCCATGCCATAGACAGAGCAGCAAAGCTACTTCAAGATACTATGGTCACGGCACCGACGTAACAATCTTTGTTGACAACCAGCCGCCTTAAGGGCATTATAGTCCGACATAATAAAATCGGATATCGTGCGGAGGTGTCGAGCCTCGCTGCGTTCTATAGGTCATATCAATATCTCCATTGCTGGGTCCTGCGACGTAGCGGTATTGAAGTGAATGAACTCGCAGATGAGATGGCTAGGAAATTTTCGATTTGGACAAAGATGATGTGGACAGCTCCCTCCAACCACCGCTGGGTTATCTCCTCGGAGAGTCGAGGAATATGAGAACAGGGCAACGGAATTGCTATAGACCATAGGGTTGACTGCGAAGTCTCTAGATCCTTATGGCGATGCTTGGATAGCAAAGGCACCAGCTTCCTTCTCAAACTGGACAAAATCCGTGGTGAGGGTACCTACGGGTATCATCACAGCTCCTTGTGCTAGCCCACCAATGCTGCAACCGTTGGCGAATACCAACAAGCTCCCCCTGCAGAAGCTGTCAGGGTAAGGAGGAAGAGAAGTCGACTACCACTTTCTCTGCCGATGTCCGGCTTCAAAGAAGAAGGCTTAAATTTCTGGCGCACGCTTCTACGACAGCCTGGCAGAGATTGGGAAGGCGGGCGTTCGCTTCATCTTGGGTTCATCAGGGGCAAGTGGTTCCTGAGGATCACTAGGAGGTAACGGGGTTAAACGAATGTGCCGCCACCACTGCGCTTACTGACAGCACTCACAAGGGACAAAAAATGTCTTTAACCTAACCAAACCTAAAGCTAAGAATAAAGTTTGACTCCACACCTAAGGCATTTGCATATGTTACACTTTCATCGAAATAATCAAAAATATAATCGTATTATAAACATTTATTTGAAGATAACACAAAATGAAATATCGCTATTGCGAATGGCTGATTGGAATATCACCATATCTCAGCTGCCATTTCGAGAATGCTTATCTTAGAAGAAAATTCTATTATGCTTGACATGAGCTGCAGTGTGTATGGAAAAAGTTCTGAAATCGGGCGTACAGCCGAGCTAGGGGTGATTTTCCACTCAGTAGTCGATTTATAACAAACCCTGCAATTACTTCAGGATCGCATTATTTAAAAAGCTAAGAACTGATGTATTACTTACACTGTAAAAACAGTCGGATATCTCGATGTTCGCACATCCAAAATTATATATTGCGACCGCACAAAGTTCATATTCACAACGCCGGTGTCCAAAATCTTCATTGCACACATCAGCTCTAACGCGAGAAGCGCAATCATTGATTCAGTAAATAGGTTTCCTTGTATTTTGTAAAGCCCACACAATCACGATGATGTAATGAAGTCAAGGAAGTACCTTGGAGTATATTATTAGTCCTCCCATGTACTGGAGTATCCAACCCCATCATAAACTTGCATTTTCGTTTTCCTTTCAAATGTACAAAGGCCAAATTTATTGTATTTACTTTATCACCCAGGTTAAAGTATCCATGCACGTTTAACATAGCAATATCCATATGTCCTGTTTGGGATTATAATCACATGGATAATATATATGCGATACTTGATGAGTTTGCCCATCTAAGGTATACGACGACAAATCGTTACACCAGCTGAAACCGTCATGACGCCTGACTACATTTAACACGCAGCTGCAGCTGTAACACTTCTGCATAGTAACTAATGAACCGACGCAAATATTATGAAGTTTAAATGTATCGATACCAAATACCGACTATGCTCTACAATCTAAGACTGCCACCTACGATACGATATCGGAATCGTAGAAGTCAGAATGCAGCTAAGCACGAAAATCAAAAGCGCGAAATAATTGTATAAATTCATTTAATTTTAAGACGCTTTTAAGTATAAAGTGAACCAAGATCAATTGTGGACGCTATTTATACTATAATTGAGTCGTGTTAATGAAAAATAACAATAAAAACATATTTGAATTATGTACACAGAAATGAAAGTACTCAACCCATTTAACCTTGAGTAAATTTTGCTTAGAAGTGCTACTTAAATATCAACGCCTTAATGATGAAAAACTACAAAATATTTATACACTTGTTTAAACATTTCTATAGAATTTTCCTTAGCAATGTATCATTATCAAAGAGAACAAGCGTACACTTATTCAGTTTCTTAATTAGTTCTTGGAGTTTTTAGAAAGTGTGGCCATTTGAGCTTTTTCAAGCAATGTAGTCTTTAAACTTTTTCAGCTTGTCTTTTAGAAAAGTTTTTAGCTCTGTTTAGCTTTTTTCAAAATTTTGGAAAATCTAGATAAAAAATAAAATTTTATGTGTAGTTTCAATTAAGAACATCGAAGGAATTTAGGGCAAGATTATTGGTGCGCAAATGGAACAGATAATGTTTCATTATGGTAGGCAGAAATCGAGGCGTAGTAACTTTATTAAAGCAACATCAACTTTGTGTCACAGGCATAATATTTATGTGAAAGATACACGTCTGTGTGTAAAGCTCGATAGCTCATATAAAGTAAGACTTACGTAAGAAATTCTTAACACAGCCATAGGTAGAACTATAACAACATGATTATAGGGCGTACTTACATAAGGCCTTATCAAAAGGAACTACTTGCTATATTTCTTGTTTTTTGTTTTATTGGGACGTTGGGGTAGCGCACCACCTCAAGTGGCCCAGTGAAACCAGGCTAATCCTGGTTCCTGCAAGACGATTTAGTCGCCACTACTTAGTATGCCATTCTCTGCGCCCACTTTCAGCATGCATCAATTCGTCATACTATAAAGGCATCTTGCTCACAGCATTCCAACAATCTATTTGTCGCACATCGCGGGAACTAAATTCCTAATGGAAGGCTCCTCTCTCAAAAACTCCGTGTACGAGAGTAGTATTTCGCGCAAGTGAACCGAGTGGAGCAGTGAAACACTACATGTTCTGCGCTTTCCAATTCGAAGCGGACAGTGTGGACAGAAAAGGATCCTCCTAAGCTATCTACGCGAGACCCTTATCGCTGATTGTAAGGGCTAGTATTTGGTAATCCATCGTCTGGAGATCTGTGTGCATCTAGTATGCTCCTGCTCTGTTATTTCTTGACATGGCAGCATCACACGCCTATTCCTAATGACGTCTATACTTGAACCGACAGCTCTTCCGCATGGTGTCTCTATGGCATATATCTAAAGCCAAAAATCACAGCCCTACGTGTTAGTTATAAGTACTGCATTCGTAGAGACTCAAGCTTGTGTAAGTATCTTTTTCGATGGGCGGACTTCTTATCCATTGCTGCAATTCAAGAGGAAAAGATATACACACAATTTGCTGGTCGATTCTGAACAAGTTATAAGCGATTCAGATCGGTCAACAAGTAGAGTGAAAGTAACTGCTAGAGGAGTATCTCTTCCTTGCATCGAACCTAACGCGGATATGTTGACAGTGTTTTATCCGGGATGCTCTACGAAGTGTCTCTAGAACAACATATCCCCCTGCTAATGCATCCGCTTGACGATTGCTATCAGACTCGATGTTCGTGACTTCGAATCGTCACTCCTATCTAAAACACTTATATTCTAAGTGCAGTTAAGCTTTGTCTATAAGTACAGCTAGGCTAAATGACAACATTATCCAAACAATTTCCTCTGATACTTTATTAGTAGTAACACTTTAACAAAAACAAAATTATCTTAGGGCTTTTTCGATAATGAGCTTCATTCGCTTACTAACCGATAGCGACACCCGTGTATCTGTTCATGCAGCAGCTTATATCGATGCGGATTCTTAAACAGTTGTATAGACGGCGTGACATATGTGTCAACTAATTTATATTAAAGCTCTATGTTATATATGTGTATTATAACATCCCGATGAGTTCACGTTAACATAATCTTTAGAACTTTCTGTCGAACACTCCGCAGAGCCGCTCATCTGATGTGTCATAGTCGCCCAGGCTTCTGCAGAATATAGCAGTCCTGGTACGATAAGTGATCTGTAGAGCACGCCTTTCGTTGCAAGAGAGGACTTTATTTTCAATTGCTATCTAATACCAAAGCAGTCAGAACGAATGTTGTTGTCTGTACTAATGGTGGTCAAATAGCGAATATTTTACAATTTAGAAACTATGGCTGCCCGAACAGTAGCGTGGTTGCAAAGGTGCAAACGCGCTACGATTGCTCGCTCATCAGCAGTTTCTTCGTTTGTCCGTGATTCATCATCAAACCCATCTCTGTCCGCTACTTTTTTCAGTTTAGAGTAGCAGAACTTACCGCAATATATCATCAGCATATGTACAGTAACTGAACGCTTTATAGCAATATTGTTCCAGAGCGTGTTACGTTCTGCAGCAAGTGCATAGATTGTCCAGCCACTCCAAATAAAGAACATCGGCCACTACAGGTCCCCTGTCTGAAACCTCGTTAGTTTCGAACTTCTGGTACCTTTCCAAGTCTGAGCACAGCCGATACAGGTTTATGCGTCGGAAACCATCATCCAAACATAGCGCATATAGTCAGACACTTCCCTCCTTTTCGTGCTATGAAAGCGTCTTAAAATCGACGAAAGTTATGTGCGCTCATATTTTCTTTCACGGGTTTTTTTTCCAAGATGTACGCAGTGTGAAAATCAGGTCTGAAGCCGCACTAATAAGATCCAATCAGCCGATACACGGTGCGCTCAATCTTTCACACTGACACAGGACCTTATATGCGATATTTAGAAGTTGATTCCATGCGATAGTCGGTGCAGTTGCAGGATGACAACTCTTGTGTGACACTGGAACTCATCACCTGATAGCAAATTGAAAACAATCAGAGAAGAAACACGATACACTTTTTGATAGTATATTGATACTTTTTGATAAATAAATCGATAGCAGGCTGCTGGAGGAAACTGGTATCACCCGATATTAACTTGACAATTTTTTTGTAAGCATATCGATAACTTTCGATACAACGATCGAAAACTTTACGGTAATAATAGTTACGTCAAGTTCTTTACTTGAAAAATAGATACAGTCGGTAGCAAATCACTAGCAAATCGGCTATTTTTTGATAACACACTCATACCAAATTGGTAGCAATGAGTTATTTTTGATAACCATATAGATAAATTTTCAAAAACTCAAATCGATAACTTTCTGTAATAAATCGGTAACCTTTTAGTTAACTTATGGGTACATTTGTATACCACGCTAACGAATCGATACTCTTCCCATAATAATCGAGAATTTTTTGGATGTAATATTGATACACTTTCTGAATGTTCTGAATGTACAAAATTTTCTATAGACTGATTCGATTCTTGTTCGACTTTTGGCATTTGTAAAAGCATATGGAAAAATAATTATAACAAAAGGCACGGACCAGGCCCATTATAATATAAAGAGGAAAAAGCACTGCAATAGTTTGGTAACTGCCCCGTAGAATCAAATAATTTTTCTACAGTGAGTGATGTCGTCAACGATTTCGTCATTTCGCAACCGTCACGTATGTGTAGTAAGAAGAAGCATATTTTTAATATCTTCAAATGGCTTTTGATATACGAGTTGCTAAACTTTGTAAGATGTCATCCTTCATTTTGATCGTAATGTTATGGATATATTACGTCGCGTAAGGCCAATGCATGTAACCAAGTTCTCATCGAGAGTGAGTAGCTCAATATGTTGTTCCAAGTGGGCTAATTTGAACAGCCCAAAGACATCAGTGATCGTCCGATTCCTGTTTTAAACATCAATCCATCAGCGGCCAGATAAGTGCGTGTTGTCCAAACCGTGTTGTAACGATTTTTAGAAACTCTCGATATTCTGGTCACTTCTACAAACTCAAACCAAAATGTATTCATTATTACTCACAAAACTTGTGGGCTTCGCTTGACATCCTCAGTGCCGCGCTCGCCTATTTCTACGACCAGTCGTCATCTGAAATGGAAATGTACCAAATGATAACTGTCAGCGAAAAATCATCGTCGTGATAGTGGTTTAGTTGTTGATCACAATGACGTGGACGTATGCACTCATGTCTGTAGATATCACAAAAAATAATCCTAAATATGTATGCCATACAAATACCACGTCATTTGCTTGAGTCTACGAAAAACATGTAACACAAAGCAAATTGTCATATATAAACCATGAAAACATTCTACGCATGAGCAAAGTTGGCAGTTCAAAAATGCGCAAATAAAACAATAAACTTCACGATGTTGCTACCCTGCTTGTTCAGCGACGGACCCCCTAAACGAAGAGAGTAATAATAAGTGTGAAGTGAGCGCGATAATATCCCACTAGCTGACGATAGCTGACTGACCACTGCCTAAACCTTTTGTGAATAAATAGCCGTCTCCAACCAGCTTCTCTGTTGATTCTCGTTTCTAGGTTTCTGTAGAGAGCAGGGGCCCCAAATCAAAACTGTGGATGTGTGAGTAAAACTAAAATCATCTTATTGGTAGTGGTTTAGTTGCTGATGAAAAATCAATGAGATAGCACGCATGTTTGTTAACACAAAAAATTAGTTCGTAAATACGCCATATAAATACTACTTTATTGCTTGAATCTAAGGAAAAAATTTAAACAAAATAAATTGCTAACATGAAACTATTAAAACATTCTGCGCATGAGCGTTTGTTGCAAAATATCTTTTCACAAATGCGTAATTAACAATAGCCTTACCCGATGTTGCTACTCTCTTCTTCAGCGACAACTGAAGACGAAAAAGACGAAAGAGATGTGGCTTCAATTATTATTCAACTAAATGAAGACCGCTGCTGTATAGTTGTATATGTGGGAGTAATGTCGTCTTCGCTCTTAGCTGAATACATGCATGTGTTACTATTTTACTTCTGCCCTCTTAGCTGCTGATTACATGTATGTGAAATCATCTCTTTGCTCTTTTCATTGCTATTTACATGTGTGTGTTGCAACTTGCTTTGATGTTTATATCCCTGCAAAAAATGCGATTAGTCTAGGATGAATCCGGGATGAGCGACAAGTTATATGGGGACTATAGCCAGTTCTGATCTCTTTATATGGGTTGCAGTGATCCCTTTTGTTTGAGCATGCCTATGGAGAGCCCAATTGTACCTGTTTATGCCTTAACGGGTAGTGTCGGACTGGTCCTCTTTTATACCCTACTGATGTTTGCGGACGGATCCTTTTTGTACTGCTCGACACTTCCTCTTTGTGCCCCTTTGGGTACTGTTCGACACGCCCTCTTTGTACCCCTACGGGTATTGTTGGACAGATCCTCTTTCTACTCTCCGTTATACCCTTACGGGTACTGTTCAACGCGTTCTCTTTGTACCCCTGCGGGTAGTGTCGGAAAGATTCTCTACGTACCTCTACGGGCACTATCGGACAAGTCTGTTTAGTTCCTATTTGTACTGTCGGACAAGTAGTCTTTCTATTCGTACGGGAATTCTTACCGATTTTATAGTTTTTAAACTCTAATACAATATTCTTAATTTTTTTTCGTATAGGCGTTGTACAATAATAAAAAAAACAAATGTTACGATAATGGAACATATGGTCCTAGTATCTTAGGTTCGGTATAGAGCTCCCGCATTTTCATAAATAATTCTTTTCAATCATACTTAATCTTTTTATTTTATTTATTTCGTTGTTGGTTGTTTTTTAATGTTTTTTTTTCAATTGGATATATAAAAATCAAACTGACTGATACCAAATATACCCAAAAGGGACTAGAAGGGATCAATTATACCCCAATGTAGACAAAAGAGATCAATCGCAGACGGCTATACTTAGACATTAATCGCACGATTTTTTGCAGTGATGTATGTTTGGCTGCTAACTTTGCTGTTCTTGTGCATTTATTTACTAACTGCATAGTGACTTATCGAAATGCTAATATTTACCACACTGCCTCTACCTAAGTCTGATCTCTCGCTGCTAGCTTTTCCAAATGAGCCAGATTTCTTTTATTTCGTAGTTTCCCAATTTTTCGTAAACGGTAGACGACATCGCTGATCGGCTTTACAACTTTGTACAGTCTTTCCCACCTGCACTGAAATTTTGAAGAAGCACCTTTTCGCCGGTGAGGTTGTATAACAGTACCAAATATCCCTCCAGGAAAACTTCCGAAATGTTGTCCTTATCGTACCTGTCTTTCATTTTAATACTCATGATCCGGGTTCGTTGCCTAACATTCTGTTGTTTGGCCAATGGACTACTTCGAAGAGATTGACATACAATAGGTACTGTTTGTTCTGATGTAAGGAATCTATTTCATGTCGTTATTGCCGTCAAAACCCACTGTTAAATTATTTTATCCTGCATACAATTACACCTGAGTTTAAATGAGGAGTTCGACACCAATACGCAATAAGTGACTCATAATAAGTGCCTAGATAAATGAAAAAGATTTTACCCAGTTTTAAAAGCAGACATAGTTTTAAATGATACTTATAATATTATAGCAGTTATGAAATTCCAAAAATCACACCTAATGACAACTAGATTTGAAGTTAAGACATATAATTGTTGGTAACTATTGCGTTTTGGTGAAAAAATTTATTTGTTGCATTTTGGTTTGAAATCTTTTAGAATTATTGCATTTTAGTTAGCAAGTTATTGTATTTTGAGCACTTTCGGTTGAAGAGCATTAGCTTTTTATAGATTTAAAGGTCTGGTGCCATTATTTCCGCCACCCTGAAAGAAGAATATACCATTTTTATCACATTAGTATTCCAATATCAAGGACATGAACTAGCTGCAGCTTTGCTTGTGAGTGTTCCATTAACTAATTTGTTGGAATTTTTCAGAAAATTATCATCCACAGGTGTTCCATGGAGTATTCTTAGGGAGTACACCGAACTGGAATAGGTAATCCTGGCCTAGGACATAGCAACGTAAATTGGGTCACATTTTTTTAATGTATTAGGATCAGTTCTGGTGTACTTTAATACACCTTAAATACTCCTAAAGTACTCCTCAAACCGTCCTCTAAGAGTATATCAGTACTCCACAACTTATCAACATTCATAGGATGGCTAAATTTGCTGCTTTTTACTTCTCATTAAGAAAGTAAATTTAAATCCCGTCCATAACTTAAAATCTGAATGGGTCCACTTATTGTGTTTTGATTTAATTTACGCAAATATTGTTCTTTGTTGTAAACTAAAAAGATTAATTAAATTGATTTCGAGTTTAAAAAAATCGGTTGCTGATATATAGCTACCGACGTTGTATCGACTACGTGGGGCAGTAAAAAGTAATCAACATGAGAGGTTTAGAAAGTTTCGCCACAAATCGCTCGTCAAGGTGTTTATGAAAATGAAAATTTTTAAATTTTCCACAAAAACTATCTTGTAATATCTCAACTCAGACGGATTTATTTGACCATTTGTATGTAAGTGATTACAGTCACTTTTCATGTTTACATTCATTGATTGCAGCACTCGCAAATCATTAATCTGCAAAAAACAGTTATAGAAATCAGTCTCAAAAAACAACTATTTTTGTTTTTATATTTATTTTATTTTAATGAATACGACACCGGAAATCGTTGATTGTAAATCAAAAAGATTTCTAAATTTTTTCACCTCTGTTTTTTGACAGCCCATCATTCATTCAGGGGAATACAAATGTAAAAATATTTAAATTTGCATTCATTAATTCAAAACTCAACTTATTTATATTCATGTTTGTAGATATATACTCGTTTGTAGGTATTTTAGGCAGGAATGCATTTTTCTACATTTACATCACCTTGAACTTAATCTAGAGTCTAGAGCTTACATTATATATAAATAACATCTTTATTATATACATACATACATACATACATAAAATCTGTACTTAATGATTGTTTTCTTGAGACGATGCAGTACTTTAAATGAAAGGACATTAAATTCACTCTTAAACTGTTAATTGAGACTCTGCTTTGGTGATTGGCACATCATCTGGTTGAACATTGAGCGGCTTAAGTTCATGACCTTCTGGAAGTTGCTCATCATTCCAAGGCTGCCGTTTTGCTGTGCCAAAGAGAACAAACAATAAATTCCCGACGAAGCTGACAGCTCCCGCAATAAAGAAAATTATACGCCATTGTGTGGGATTGCTCTGAAAATAGAGAAGAGTTCTCGAATCATAAGCCCACACGAAAAAGAAATACTTAAAATTGCTCAGATATTTATATGACTACTTACCGTATCGGTGACCACATGACCAACCACTAACGGAGCAATAATGCTACTCACATTAGCAGCACAATTTGTCAGACTAATCAGATTACCAGCAAAGTTCGGCGCCAAATCTATATGATTCACTTGAAAACCAAGATGCAGTGTTGAACCTAAGCCAATTGTAATCGTTAACAGAATCACAGCCATATCAGCTTGTTCACGAGTCATATAAGCCAATCCAACTAATGTGATCACCGGCACCCATTGACCAATCGTATTAAAAAGTTTACGACTTACTGTTGGACTTAAATGGTTACCCTTCTCTATGAAATCATTTATCGGCCCACAAGCGACGCCCAAAATCATCATGGCAGTATAAGGTAGAGCTGATAGCAAAGCATTACTTTTAATATCTTTACCAAGTACAGTTTTCATGTATGTTGGTATTTGAGTTAGCAACGTCCAAAAGCACCAGGATGATGCAACATGTGTTGCCATTAGTACTAAGAATGCACGCGATGTGAAAATTTTCTTCCAAGGTATTGCTATATTTGACTTTCTTTCATTTTCTGAAAGGCTGTCTCCTAAAGATGTTTCGATAAGGACACGCTCCGCAACACTGATTTTTGTACATTCACTAGGTGAATTAGCACCCCAAATAATCCATATGAGTACCCATAAAAGACCAAGACCACCGGGTATATAGAAAATACTAGGCCAACCCATTGAAGATGAAGCGAGTATGCCGCTCGAAGCCAACATTGCAACTATTCCAATTTGTGAACCCGTATAAGTATACGTCGCCAAGGAGGCGCGCTCATTCACGGGGGCCCATTTCGCTAGTAAAGTATGAATTGAAGGCACACAGACACCTTGACTTAATCCTTGAAGGACACGCATAAAACATAACAATTTCCAATCACCAACGTTAACTCCTAACGGCGTTAGTAATGCCATTATGCTGCTTATAGTGACAGAGGCGAGCAACATTATTTTTCCACCAAACCGACGTGCCAATAAGCCCCCAGGAATTTGTGTACAAATGTAACCCCAAAAGAAACTGCTTAGTATGCGCGCTTTTATTGCCTCTGACCAGTTGTATTCCTGTCAAATGGCATATATGCAGATAATTTTAGTTCATGTTGTATTTTTTCTTTGCACTTACTGGAAAATTGGGATTCGCTGATTTCCTATCCATCATGGCAACAACAGCCACAGATAAGTTCACTCGCATCGCAAATGCCGCAGAAAATCCGAAACACATTATAAAACATTGTACGTGACGTCTACCAATTGTCGGTGGTATTACTGAAAATATGATGAGAAAGTTAATTTGTGGAATATAGTTACATATTTTTTGATTATGAACAAGTTCGATAAATATCGCCATAGGTTAGTTGGAACTGGTCGGTCAATAAAGACCTCAAATAGGCTGAATGTGTCTATAGTGTTACCAGAATTTGTCTGACGACCAAACGTAAGAGCCCCAATCAGGCGCCAAGACTTTTGTATGTTATAGAATAACTCCGCCCTCTTCAGAAATACTAGAAGTTTACTAGGACAAAGCTTAATTGCTTCCTCGAGACCTGGCATGACACGAACACAGAACGTGTCCAAACGTTTCTTCCTGTGACGCCAGAAGGCAGTGTCCAGTTAGTATGCCCATGACTAATATCAATAACTTCGAAATATAGCAATAACGCTGCATTTACAGCAAAAGATAATGTGACGAATATTAGTGACACTAAGTGATTCTCACATCACTAGTCTGATGCTAAGTAAATGAAGCCACAAAAACAATAAAGCAGGCAGTCACTTGTATCTACATAAACGAATCAATTATTATGTCTACACATATGTACGTACACGCAGCGGAGAAGAGACGCACAAACACATGCATATATCTTATCTGAGATGCTCCCAAAAGTAGGCAATTATCTGTGGAAGTGTCACTCAAATATACACGCGCATATGAGAAGCTATACACGCGCATCTGTATTTATAATTTTATAGCAGTAACTAAGTAAATCTGGAAACGTGTAGAAGTATGGAACGAGGAAATAGAAGAGTACAAAAGAGGCATGAAAATCAGTTTGATTTAAGACGCTATCTGGCGAGACAATTTTGCAGTATTGAATAGTGGAGTTATTTATTCAACAGTTTAGCGATTCGAACGTTAGCAGAAGGTTGCAAATAAAAGGAATTTCCGTAAAATCGTTACAATAATATAGCTTTTTCAAAAATACGCAAATATGTACTTGGTTAGGTGGAACATCTTTGAGTAGTTGCACGTGCATTTTATTTTGATTGGCTTTATAAGTAAGGGGGGAATTGCTACTATCTATTTTAACTATTTTTTGTAAACGCCTAATACTTTTCTGGGCCTACTGACAGATGTTCGCTTAATGAAGCAAATGAAACTGTGGGGAAAACTCAATTATTTCATTTATTTAAATTGTGATTCGATTACGTTTCTGTGTGAAATTGGTATTAATTACACTGCTTTTATGCTTTGAAATCATTCTTTCAGGAAAATTTGATTGTAATGCTCTTTGAATGTTAAAATATAACATTTCTATGTATGACGAATGTTCAGAGCACAAAAGCGGTGATATTTATTTTATACTGTTTTCTTGCTTTGGAAAATTGATTCACTGCTTCCTTGGTTGGGAAATTTAAGGTGTTCGAAGCAAATGACAAATTTCAAATCTTGTTTATTTAAATTTGCATTTTTAAAGATTAGATTTTAATTTAATGATTAAACAGGTATCGCAGAAATGTATTGGCATCAAAATTCCTAAAAGGCAGTAAGTGAATATTACTGCCTTTTTTGCTATGAACGGCAGCATATTAATAGTGTAATATGAAACTTATTGCGCACTTGTTTTTATTGCACTATATGTATGTAGATGTCCAATCCTTTTCGCGATACGTAAATGCGTAAGTTTTTTTAATAACCCACATTTTGTTATACTGGCTGAACGCCCGTTGGCTACCATATTTTCTGCGGAATAAACTTAAAAAATCACTATTGACGCGACTTTATTTATTGGTACATATGTTTGTAGTTTAAATCGATTAGTATGTTTTAAATATGCTTATCGATTTATTTTAACACGCGTATTGTAACCACCTAACGACTTCGGCGTTGTCTAACTTCTGAATACTAATTGCAATTTTAAGCACCAAATTAATATAACCAAAAAGATAAGGACGATTTATATAAAATAGATATATCTGACATACATTTTAATTCTGAAGCAGTCTGAGGCCGAGCTTCTCTAGTGAAAATTAAAACATATCTAGTACGACTTAGTTCGCTAAGATAACAGGAAATCCTTTCAAACGAAAGTACAAGCAAATAAGGAAGGTTAAGTTCGGGTGTAACCGAACACTACATACTCAGCTGAGAGCTTTGGAGACAAAATAAGGGAAAACCACCATTTAGCAAAATGAACCTAGGAAGCCCTGGAATGTGTTTGTATGACATTTCAAATGGAAGGTATTAAAGAGTATTTTAAAAGGGAGTGAGCCATAGTTCTATAGGTGGACCCCATTTCGGGATATCGCGCATAAAAGTGGACCAGGGGTGACTCTAGAATGTGTTTGTACGATATGGGTATCAAATGAAAGGTGTTAATGAGTATTTTAAAAGGGGGTGGGCCTTAGTTCTATAGGTGGAAGCCTTTTCGAGATATCGACCAAAATGTGGACCAGGGTTATCCCAGAACATCATCTGTCGGGTACCGCTAATTTATTTATATATGTAATACCACGAACAGTATTCCTGCCAAGATTCCAAGGGCTTTTGATTTCGCCCTGCAGAAACTTTTTCATTTTCTTCTACTTAATATGGTAGGCGTCACACCCATTTTACAAAGTTTTTTTCTAAGGTTATATTTTGCGTCAATAAAACTATCTTCTTTTAAAAGTGGGCGGTGCCACGCCCATTGTACAACATTTTACTAATTTTCCATTTTGCGTCATAAGGTCAACGCACCTACCAAGTCCCATCGCTTTATTCGTTTTTGATAGTGAATTATCGCACTTTTTCGGTTTTTCGAAATTTTCGATATCGAAAAAGTGGGCGTGGTTTTAGTCCGATTTCGTTCATTTTAAACAGCGATCTGAGATGAGCGCCCAGGAACCTACATACCAAATTTCATCAAGATATCTCAAAATTTACTCAAGTTATCGTGTTTACGGACGGACGGAGACGGACATGGCTAAATGAAATTCTTTTTTCGCCCAGATTATTTTGATATATAGAAGTCTATATCTATTTCGATTAGTTGATGCCGTTACGGAATACCGTTATGCGAACGAAGTTAATATACTCTGTGAGCTCTGCTCAGCTGAGTATAACAAAAGTCTCGTAAAAGTCCACCCTATTTTCACAACGTGCAAACGTGAAACATATTAAGGACTATGATTTGATTACATAGAATGGGCTGGGTTAACCATAATGTAGCTTCCACTGTGTACAAAACACATGTGATATCTTATCCGTCAACTGCCTGGCAGGATGTTCAAGATAGCTACTTTTTACCATTTGGTAGCGTTTTGACAGGATGTTCAATGTGGTTGCGCATACGGTCGGCTATCTTCAGCGTGTGTTAGAAAGACCTGCAGGATGAGACCACCATAGTAACTTTAAAAATCAGGTGATCCAGTCTATTTTGTAATTTGACATCTACAGGCCTTATTTTAATTCTTTTTTTACGTAAACACTACGACCAACTTTTCCCCATCCCACTGGTTAAGAAGTTTTAAAAAAAAATGTTGGCACTTTTTATACAATTTTTTTTTAATAATAAGAAATATTCGCTCACAAAGAAAATAAGATGCCTACTCCGGCTTTTAAATTGCGAGCCTCAACAAAGTAGTCCAGAATACGAAAAACTTTAGCGACTTAAGGTTAACGCTTGCTGGCATTTTTTTTGAAAGAAATCATACGATAATCTGTCAAGTAAGTGTCATTAGCGTTAACTGTATCAAACTTCAGTTCAAATATTTCCTCAAAATACCTCAAAACTATAATTGAAGGTAAAAAATTGGATTTAAAAATTGTTTATCGAAAAACTGACGTATACCTTTGGTCTAGTATCGACAAAACTGCGACTCTACAAAGAACGATCGAAAATTAACACACATTTTTATATGAAAATAAATAATAGTTTAAAAAAACTAAAAAAACACGCTTTTATAGCAAACCGAACTAAAAAATAGAAAATAATTTTCAATTAAAAAAGTTATATAACAGTAGTAGAAGGTCAAACAATCGTTTATAGTTAATCACCTCAAAATAAAATTATAATAAAATTTAAGTTATTAACAGAATAATTTAATTCAGAGTAAAAAGCGTGGGGTGCATTTGACTACATTTATATCTTTCCTCTCAGATAGTTGCCAATAGAATGATTGTAACATTCAATATCAAGCACCCCACGCTTTTTACTGTGAATTAAATTATTCTGTTAATAACTTAAATTTTATTATAATTTTATTTTGAGGTGATTAACTATAAACGATTGTTTGACCTTCTACTACTGTTATATAACCTCTTTTTAATTGAAAATTATTTTCTATTTTTTAGTTCGGTTTGCTATAAAAGCGTGTTTTTTTAGTTTTTTTAAACTATTATTTATTTTTATTTTTTAGTTCAAGTAATTTTAAAAGTTTTAGTCGAGAGTGATGAAACCTCGAAACGCCAGCGGTCCATGGATGAATCCAACCCCACGGCACCGAAAAGGGCCAAGAAGCAGGGAGGCTGGACGCGGTCTTTCGCCGAAATTGCCAAGGGTCGGCAGATCATTGGCATTATAGACGAGAGCAGCGAAGATGGCAGGATCCCAAACAACAGTGGAAGAGGATCGAGGCCGCGCCCGCTACGGTGGCCGTTAAGGTTAAAAAGACAACCCTGGTCCACCGCCATCTTACACCGATGCAGGGTGGTTCCAGGGCAATGTCAAGCTAATTTCCTGTGGCGACGCCAGGTCGGTCAACCTATATAGGGCCGCCGTCACGCTGATAGGGGTGGTATATCCGGGGCGCGCGCCTCAAGGTAGTGGAGGCGCGTGATATCCCCTCACGCCCAAGGGCTGGAGCCTGGGTTCCAGTGACGCCAACGGACCCAGCTGACATCGTGGAGCTGCTCCAGGAGTACAACCCGCCACAGGTTTGGAAGTCAACCCGGATAAAACCGAGCTTGTTCTCTTCACGAGGAGGTACAAAGTACCAAATCTTACATCGCCAAGAATTGGGGGTACGTTCTTAGCGTTTAGCGATCAAGTCAAGTATTTGGGAGTCATTCTGGATAGGAAGCTATTATGGAGTGACCATATAGTGGAGCAATCCAAGAAGGCAGCAGCAGAGCTGTTCACCGTGCAAGAGGGCAATTGGCACCTCCTGGGGGATTCTCCCTTAAGGTGACCTACTGTATTTACACAGCAACTTTGCGCCCGATTCTTCTTTATGGTGCCTTGGTCTGGTGGCCTGCACTAGCTAAAAGTACCTATCTTAAAATGCTTCAAAAGGTGCAACGGAGTTCGGAGCGTGTAATAAACAGGGCTCCAGTATGCTCTTTCGTAGATGTGCCATGCATTCACTTCTATCATTAATAAAGAAATGCGTTTTTCGCATTATGTGCAAGGTTTCAAATTTATGGCCATTTGGGGTGGTCACAAGTTCAATTGACCTTATGTCCGTTAACCTTATGTGACCCCACCATCACATTATTGCATTGTCATCGAGCCATGATACGTGTGTAAAGTTTCAATCAAACTTATGGCCATTCAAAGTGGTAATAAGGCCAATTGACCTTATGGCCGTTGACCTTATGTCACCATACCATCACATTAATGCATTGTCATCGGTCCTTGATACGTGTGCAAAGTTTTAAATTAATCAGACTTCTAGAAACCGGTGAAAATTAAGCTCAAAGATTCCGTTACATACAGGCCAAGCTAATAAAAGCGTGTTAATAAAGGAATGCGTTTTTCGCATTATGTGCAAGGTTTCAAATTTATAGCCATTTGGGGTGGTCACAAGTCAATTGACCTTATGTCCGTTAACCTTATGTGACCCCACCATCACATTATTGCATTGTCATCGAGCCTTGATACGTGTGCAAGTTTCAATCAAACTTATGGCCATTCAAAGTGGTAATAAGGCCAATTGACCTTATGGCCGTTGACCTTATGTCACCACACCATCACATTAATGCATTGTCATCGGTCCTTGATAGTGTGCAAAGTTTTAAATTAATCAGACTTCTAGAAACCGGTAAAATTAAGCTCAAAAATTCCGTTACATACAGGCCAAGCTAATAAAAGCGTGTTAAAAAAGCGCTCCAGTATGCTCTTTCGTAGATGTGCATGCATGCACTTCTATCATATAAAGGAATGCGTTTTTCGCATATGTGCAAGTTTCAAATCTATGGCCATTTGGGGTGGTCATAAGTTCAATTGACCTTATGTCCGTTAACTTTATGTCACCCACCATCACATTATTGCATTGTCATCGAGCCTTGATGCGTGTGCGAAGTTTCAATCAAACTTATTATCATTCAAAATAAGGCTAATTGACCTTATGGCCGTTGACCTTATGTCACCACACCATCACATTAATGCATTTTCATCGACCCTTGACACGTGTGCAAAGTTTCAATCAAACCTATGGCCATTCAAAGTGGTAATAAGGCCAATTGACTTTATGGCCGTTGAACTTATGTCACCACACCATCACATTAATGCATTGTCATCGAGCCTTGATACGTGTGCAAAGTTTCAATCAAACTTATGGCCATTCAAAGTGGTAATAAGGCCAATTTACCTTATGGCCGTTGACCTTATGTCACCGCACCATCACATTAATGCATTGTCATCGGTCCTTGATACGTATGCAAAGTTTCAAATTAATCAGACTTCTAGAAACCGGTGAAAATTAAGCTCAAAGATTCCGTTACATACAGGCCAAGCTAATAAAAGCGTGTTAATAATTTTTTTTATATATTGGTTATAGCGATTTTTGGCTCTCGAACATTCGGGTCTGTTGATTTAAGTCCCTCATGCTTTACTGTATTTTATCAACGCCATTTGCGACGAAGATAAATTTATCTATTGAAATGCTCGTTTGGAAAAATCCTCCAGAAAAGAATGAAATATTCTGCAACCCATTCTGGTAGACGGATCTTATATCATATGTAATAATGCCAGTATAATTCAAATGGCTAACATAGCCACCAAATCATTGACTGAAACTTCTGTATACTGTGGGGTCACCTATAAGTTATGAGGCCAACAAAAAACCACATTGTACACGAGTGAAGCGGACAGCTTGTTGCAGCACTATCGCGTGGAGGGAAATTATAAAACTCAGGTCCAAATATGTTAGTTCTGGAGGTGTACACACTAAATTTTAAATACATCGAACTTAAATTATACTTCCTATCTTGGGGATTTTGATAGGAGATCTCAATATCACCGTCGCTGACAATGTAACTTGCTTTTCACCATGTCTCAATTGGCCTTTATCGACTAAGATAAGGCGACAAAAATGTGTCTGACGATGAAATTAAACAAAGAAAAGTACTTGTTGTCATCAAAAGAAAGGTATGAACATTTGAGATTGGCAGCTATATCGTGATCGGCAGCTACAAATTACTACCCAATAAACATTTGGGATTCAGTCACATAAGATCTTGAGGTGATAACTAGCATACCTCTCAAATCTCAGGCGCTTCTTTTCAACTGTGGCAGATTTTGAGAAGAGTTCTGAATAAAAATTAAATTTTTATATAGAGTATATTTTTTTCTCAAGTTAAGAAAAATATTGCTCTTATTTTGTACTCAAATGTGATTGTCTAATTGGACTCAAATTTTTGTAAAATAATATTAAAATAAAGGATGTATAAATTGATTCGTTTTGTTATGTTGATTTTCAGACAGGGTGGTTAATTGATGTATATTGAAATGATTATCCCTCATCCGTTGTCAAATTTGGTTTGGAGAAGAGAACGAAAATCTACACTGATAATGGCGCAACGCCTAAACCGGTTAGTCTCCAAACCAAATTTGACAGAGGATGACGGAAAATCGTTCCAATATACATCATGCGTAAATTATTTTTAATGCTTCATTAACGCTGCCAACCAATGGTATATTTCTCCACAGTAAACAACTGTTGGCTTTAATGGTGCCACCTTAAAGAATATTTTTGTTTTCAACTTTAACTGTATATCCAATGTGAGATGTTAACTGGACAAATATCTGGATACAGATTTGAGAACCATATATTTCTCGAAATATTTTTTGGGTTGGGGAATAATGTTGGATATCAATTTGAAAGCTAATTATTTCGCGGAGACTGGGAAAATATTTGTACGATGTTTGTTAGGAAACTGTGAAACGCACTAACGAAGACTTCTTTGCTCCTGAATGAATCATAGTCTGTTAGAAATTTCATTAATGCACAGCTTATGTCTCCACTCATTCCGCCTTGTACACTCGGAGTTTTGTTCAGTAGAAAACTTTTTAATATTATGTACCGGCTACGAGTTTCGAACCTGTTACAATTAGCATTTGAGTAAAGAGTAGCCGCAACTATGCGACAAACAAAAGTGCACCTTACAATCTGAATAAAAATGCTTATCGTAATAAATCCTTACTTAAATCTAAGGTACATATCTGATAGCGATACAAAAAAAGCAAAAGATGCACTAGCAGAGATAAAACTAGAAACACCTCTTATAATTTAGACAAAATTAAAAAAAAATGAGATAAGACAATGGAAATTTTTTAAAATAAAATATATATATCATAAATTATTATTTAAAATGAGATGATGAAATAATTTGGAACAAAAATTTAAAAAATACGTAAAACCAAAAGCCAAAGATAAAAACCTTAATCCTGCTAAAGATGAATACTTTATAGCCAATTGTTGAGGTTTAAACACTGTATGCAATGATCACTACATTGGGACTTTTGCGTGAAGGTTACGAAATGTATCTAATCTACTAAAATATACACAAATTAAGAGCTGCAGTTACACGTAGTAAATATAATAAAATAATTAAAACAAAAAATTTAGTTTTTCTTGAAAACAATACTTACATTAAGTAATAAAAATACTAAAAGCTAGAAAATATTAGGTAGGTCCTGGGTGATGACTAGCACACTCCTTATCAATCTAGGGCGTTGATCAGACAATTAAATAAAAGCGTTGAGCGCGCGAAATTTCTAAAAATGTGAAGCGTAGCATAACCTTATTAAGGTTCAGTTGGTCTTACTTATGACTAACAATAGGAATTTGACGCGTCCAACGCTTTTATTTAATTGTCTGATCAACGCCCTAGATTGATGTGGAGTGTGATGACTAGTACCTAGGACTTACCTAATTATTTCCTAGCTTTTAGTACTATTGCTATTTAATGTAAGTATTGCTTTCAATAAAACCGTTTAACTTATCTGAAGGGGGTATGTTTATTGCATTTATGTAAATTCCATAAATATATTCCATATATGAGGTAATTATGGTGGAAGAGGTAGAGGGCGTGTAAAAGGGAGTAGGAGTGTAAGTGAGAATGGAACAAAATTGTGAATTCGCGAGTATACAATATTTCGAATATAGATTCCATATACGAGTTTATTTAGGTGGAAGAGGTAGAGGCCGTGGAAGTGGTGGCAGTAGAGGGAATGTGAATGAAACAGAAATTGAATTCTCAATATCTCCGTGGTATTTGAAAGGGGTATCTAATAATTGGTATATAGATTCCATATATGAAGAAATTTAGATAGATAAGCTAGAGGGATTGAAGGGGGAGTAAGAGTGGGAATGGGAATGAGAGTAGGAGTGGAATAAAAGTGGGAGTGGATGTAGGAATGTGTCTGCCGAATACGCTAGTTTCTTACTAACTAAACGATAAAATTCATTGCTGAGTGGATATTATTCGGTTCCACCCGAACTTAGACTTTCTTAAGCGCCAAATATACGACACGAACATTTCCGCGAACATTCCCGTTATGTCATGTTTCTGCGACCTTTTCTGTCGTGTATGGTGGTGTTTGCCAGTTCGCGCAAATGTTCGCCAAAAATCAAAATATTTTAATTTTTGGCGAACATTTGCGCGAACTGTTCGTGCGTGTATGGCGAAATAGCTCATAATCGTCATAGATGAATGGATTTGAAACTCTTTGTTTCGAGAGAGCGCTGTCAAAATGCACATTTTTTATAACATTTGTCAATGATGCCACTCCAAACAAAAATGAATAGTTCTGAAAAAGGGGATTTTTGACATACATTTCGGCGATTATAGTTTCAATCATTTAATAAAATGATAGTCGTAAAATATTTATTTCCTTAAAGTTATTTTACAATAATACGACTAGTTAGAGTTAGATATAAACAAATCTAAGTAAAATTTACATTTCGATTAAATTAATTAGTCAAATATCGTAACGCATTTATCTCGCAGTGAAAACCATATATTCTTTTGAAATTTCAGTAAATCGGACCTATGATATAATAGTTAACATTATTTAATAGATAGGGCTTATCCTACATGTCTGGCGTTCCAGGTTCTGTGATCAAACTGGACTGGTTGCATCGGGAGTTCATATTTACAAAACCTATTTTTAGTGATAACTTTTGAATGGGAAATAATATTTACCCTCCGCCTTCGAACTAATAATACTTACACTAAAACAAGTATTTTTAATCTTTTTCCCATAATTTTTGAACGCTATTCTACAGTTGTAGGTCAAACTAAAGTTAACCAAAATTTTTGGCACGTTTTTCGTTTTGGCTGGCACATTTTTTGTTCTGGCACCCGCTTCAGCTGGCGCGAGGGATTTATCTGTGATTGTTGCCAGCAACAACTAGAAGATAAATCCCTCGTGAGAGCGAAAATATGAGAGCGTAAGCAAAAGATTCGTATCAATCTAATCTATGATAATCGTAGTAATTTCTGAACGGAACAGACGTGCGCGGAAAAGTAAAATGGACAATAAAAAATTTCTGAGTGAATTTATTGAAATGTATAAATCTTTGCCATCATTGTGGCAAGTAAAAAGCAAAGATTATTGTAATAGAATCTGTAACTATTTTCCCAATCGTTTGGGGCGCAATTGCTGTCAAAAATTTTAAGTCTTCAAAGCTATTGCCACTAGCTAGAAAGGGAGGCGGTGATGAGGGGGAATCGCTTCTCTCATTATTGTATCCCGTTTCGTTATGAGTGGCAAAATTTTTTGTAAAAGTCGGTCAAATGTTGCCTTGCTCATACGAACGTAATTTTTAAAATCATTTTGTGACGTAAATTCCAGTTCTTTAATAAGCTCACTTTGTCCAAGAACTGCTCGTTTTTTAAACCATTCTTTGCACCAAATTCTTTTTTTGCGATCTTCTCTCTTTTTTTTACGCTTAATTGCCACAGCGAGCAATATTGCTGCAGCACAATTGTTGTCCGTATTCATCGCTGTCTGAAAGAGAACTAATGTTCGGCCAAAATTTCGTATGGTGTATGGCCAAAGCTGCGAACAAGATTGCGGAATGTTCGCGGAAATGTTCGTGTCGTGTATTTGGCGCTTTAGTTGGTTTCAATTTCATACGATATAACACTTCTTTCTTCCTCTTCTTGTAGCGATAAATTGAAATGAAAGTTTTGGGGAATATTATTGATGATGATGTTCCTTTGCTGGATATTAAGATGGTACGTTAAGGAACTATAAGACAAGTGAATTTGTGTTCTTAAGATAAACTAATTAAATTTATAATGACAGGGGGTATTTGCAACTTTTTCTTGATTATTTTATCTATTTGAGCGATTTTTGAATCCAACAGCTATGTATATAATGTTAGGTTTCACCCGAACTAAGGCCTACATTTTTTTTTAAAATACACGTGCATAACACTGGTCAACAACATTTTTTTACCTGGGTCGTGCATATATTTTTTTTATTGCTTTTGCACCCAGAAATAAGAATATGAACATAAAAAAGTTTTTGATTTGGTTTTGTTCGAAAAAAATGAGAAAAACGAAAAACATGAAAATCCATCAAAATTTGACATAGATTTGATTTATTCTAGTATAGTAAAAATCAATTTAAGATTTATTCTTATAAATTTAGTTTTAGAATACAGTTTAAATGTTTAAAAATGCTTTTTCCTGCGTTTCCTGCCATATTCGGTAACATTTTCTCTTATTAACGTCCAAATATAGTCCCCCCATCATGCTTTCCGTATGCTGGCCTTGGTAGCGTTTCTCAAACTCCATTATATCTTGATGGAATCGCTCCCCGTGTTCTTCTGAATGAGCTCCCATATTATCTTTGAATTTATCCAGATGTGAATGTAACATGTGCATCTTTAGCGACATTCTACATCCGATGGCGGAAAAATTCGTAATCATGCCAGTTATCAGCTCATCATAATTTTCATCCCTATGATTTCCAAGAAAGCCATGAACTACTGCCTTAAAAACTGTTCCACGCTAGTTTCTCCTCATTGCTAAGTAGGTCCGGGAAAATGTCGCAGTTCATAATGTTGAGGGCCAACAAAGACTCCGGCTTTAATTTAGGAGTGTTTGGTATATCCACCTTGCATTCCAGTAAAAAAATAAACCATCTTGAAGTTTCCAATAACTTCCCACTTGTATTCCGTATATTTGATTGCAGTTAATAGCATTTTAATACTGTCATAATTTTCTTTGAGATGTATGGAATGTGCCAGTGGAATGGATAGAAATTTGTTCCCATTGTGTAGTTGAACTGCTTTTAGACTTTTTGTTGAGCTGTCGATAAAGAGGCGCCATTCATTTGTATTACAAGGAATACCAATTGCTTCAAATAAACCTTTCACGTCATAGCAAAAACAGAGTCCATCTTCTTCATGACGCTTTCTTTGCCGAGATATTCGAACATCAGAAGTAAGTAAATTTCGTTGTTTAAGCCGCGATGCTAATAACTCTGCTTTGTCTTTGATAGATTTAAGTCTCTTATTAAGTCATTGAGATCTTCAGAGTTGATGAAATGTGATATTCCTGGTTCAAATTGAGGAACAAATTCGGAATGAACGGATGCAGATGAACTCGGTGTTTGAAAGTTGCCTTGAGGGAATAGTTGCTTCCCCAACACAGGTGGATCAGGTACAGGATTTTGTTCCGAATGTGGTACTGAAGCGGATGTCGATGGTTGTTCCGGATATATTGTTTTCCTTAAAACGTGCCCCTTTCAGTGGTTTCACTAAACAAAAATAGCAATCAGTGTCATGATTACTCGGTTCACTCCAAATCCTCGGCACTGCGAACTTCATGGCTCTTTTCTCACCCTGGTACCAAACTATAATAAAACGTAAAGCATTTCATAACAATTTCAGTTATTATGCAATTATATATTTGTAGATATATGTATATATATATGAAATTCAATAAAAAAGAGAAAATAAACTTACGCTCCAGAATGCTTCTGCAAGAGTTTCATGAAACATGTGGAGCCCATTTTTTGTCCTGTTTTTTAACAGGTAGACCGAATAGGCTAGGTAGGTCCCGCAAATCCTTGTGTTTTTAGTTAAATCAAACTTTTTTGTCTTCTTTTAATACATTCGCCAACATATATAGCAAAACGAATTAGCCGCTCGTTTCCAACTTCTCGAAGACATCATTCCTCTGTGATATGCAAAAACATAGTGTCGCCCACAACGAGTGACCCAAGAAACTACAGCTTCTAAAAAAAAATTTTACTTACAAAAACGCTATCAGGTAGCTGGCATGCTCTATTGCAAGGCCTGCCAATCCGTCAGTAAAAGTTTCGATGATTTTCTTAATATGTACTTAACGAATTGCCAAATCTACCTAAAATCATGTGTATCTGGGACCTTTCATCTCCTTTTTACTTTTTTTGGTAAGATGAGTATGTTGTGCTTTACTTTACTTACTTAATTGGCGATTAACCGTCTAAACGGTTGTTGTGCTTTAAGTGTATCTTTTTTCGATGCATTGGCATCAGGTAGCTACCCGCCGCCCTCTATCGACCGAAATAGCGCGAAAGGACCTACATTAGCCTGGTGCAAAACTGCAAAATTTTCAAATCGCTATAACTTCTACAAAACCAAATATTTTTGATTCGTAATTGCATTTTTTTATAGAATTGAACATAGAATCCAAATATATAGGGCAAAACCCATGTACAAAAAAATTTTTTTTTGTTGACCTGTGTAATTAATTGACAAACCAAATAATATGCAAAGCCTTATGCAGAGTAAAACGAAAAAATACAGAGGCTATATATTATTTTAATCAAAAAAACAAATACTGAAATCTTTTGATAAGTAGCCGAGCTTCACCTGCTCAAAGGAAATTTACTCAATTTATATAAAAACTTCGACTTTCTTTAAAACAGCAATAAGTCGGTTTATCTATAAGTAGTGATCTACTATGGCATCCCACGAAGGAAGAATAATTTCAATAATATTGAGGTACCCATAGAAGATCAGCTCCATAAGCGTGGTGGCTGAGACCGCTAATTCTGGCAGCTACGGATCTTTCGACATCCCGTTTGTGGGTCTGTCGGTGGAGTTAGGTACCTTGTAGGAAGGGCAAGGAAGAAAAGCTCTTGGCTTCAGAAAGAAAAGTGGCAGAGTCATGGATTTTGGTGATAATGATGACTAATTTCAGCAATGCCGATATTACAGTAGTTTGCATGAAGGGAGACAGTACGTGGATATGGCTGAACTCAGCGTTAATGGCCGCGCTGCTGCAGCGGGGTGAAAAGGATTACGGAACTCGCCTTCTTCTTCTTTTATGAATTGGTATCGATGTGGATGGTCCTTTAGCTAACATATTTTTTTTTCTTTATTAATTGGATATACATATACAATAATACATATGCATTCTCAAAAAAAATTAAATTTTTGTGTGAGAATTTAGCTCAGATAATTAACAATTTGTACGCATACAGTCATGCAGTCGCTATTCAATTATATGTAGAGAAAACAAGTAAGGAAGGCTAAGTTCGGGTGTAACCGAACATTACATACTCAGTTGAGAGCTATGGAGACAAAATAAAGGAAAATCACCATGTAGGAAAATGAACCTCGGGTAAACCTGGAATGTGTTTGTATGACATGTGTATCAAATGGCAGGTATTAAAGAGTATTTTAAGAAGGAGTGGGCCATAGTTCTATAGGTGGACACCTTTTCGAGATATCGCCATAAAGGTGGACCAGGGCTGACTCTAGAATTTGTTTGTACGATATGGGTATCAAATGAAAGGTGTTATAGAGTATTTTAAAACGGAGTGGGTCTTAGTTCTATAGGTGGACGCCTTTTCGGTATATCGTTATAAAGGTGGACCAGGGGTGACTCTAGAATGCGTTTGTACAATAACGGTATCAAACGAAAGGTGTTAATGAGTGTTTTAAAAGGGAGTGGGCCTTAGTTCTATGTGTTGACGCCTTTTCGAGATATTGCCATAAAGGTGGAAGAGGGGTGACTCTAGAATTTGTTTGTACGATATGGGTATCAATGAAAGGTGTTAATGAGTATTTTAAAAGGGAGTAGGCCTTAGTTCTATAGGTGGACGCCTTTTCGGGATATCGCCATAAAGGTGGACCAGGGGTGACTCTAGAATATGTTTATATGGTATCAAATGAAAGGTGTTAATGAGTATTTTAAAAGGGAGTGGGCCTTAGTTCTATATATGGACGCCGTTTCGAAATATCGCCATAAAGGTGGACCAGGGGTGACTCTAGAATGTGCTTGTACGATATGGGTATCAAATAAAGATATTAATGAGGTTTTAAAAGGGAGTGGTAGTAGTTGTATAGGTGGTCGCCTTTTCGAGATATCGCCATAAAGGTGGACCAGGGCTGACTCTAGAATTTGTTTGTACGATATGGGTATCAAATGAAAGGTGTTAATGAGTATTTTAAAACGGAGTGGGCATTAGTTCTATAGGTAGACGCCTTTTCGGTATATCGTTATAAAGGTGGACCAGGGGTGATTCTAGAATGCGTTTGTACAATAAGGGTATCAAACGAAAGGTGTTAATGAGTGTTTTAAAAGGGAGTGGGCCTTAGTTCTATGGGTTGACGCCTTTTCGAGATATTGCCATAAAGGTGGAAGAGGGGTGACTCTAGAATTAATTTGTACGATATGGGTATCAAATGAAAGGTGTTAATGAGTATTTTAAAACGGAGTGGGCATTAGTTCTATAGGTGGACGCCTTTTCGGGATATCATTATAAAGGTGGACCAGGGGTGACTCTAGAATTAGTTTGTACGATATGGGTACCAATTAAAAGGTGTTAATGAGTATTTTAAAAGGGAGTGGGCCTTAGTTCTATGGGTGGACGCCTTTTCGAGATATTGCCATAAAGGTGGACCAGGGGTGACTCTAGAATTAATTTGTACGATATGGGTATCAAATGAAAGGTGTTAATGAGTATTTTAAAAGTGGGTGGGCCTTAGTTCAATGGGTGGACGCCTTTTCGAGATATCGCTATAAAGGTGGACCAGGGATGCCTCTAGAATGCGTTTGTACAATATGGGTATCAAACGAAAGGTGTTAATGAGTATTTTAAAAGGGAGTGCGCCTTAGTTCTATAGGTGGACGCCTTTTCGAGATATCGCCATAAAGGTGGACCAGGGGTGACTCTAGAATTTGTTTGTACGATATGGGTATCAAATGAAAGGTGATAATGAGTATTTTAAAAGGGAGTGGGGCTTAGTTCTATAGGTGGACGGTTTTTCGATATATCACCATAAAGGTGGACCAGGGGTGACTCTATAATATGTTTGTACAATATTAGTGTCAAATTAAAGGTATTAATAAGAATTTTAAAAGGGAGTGGTGGTAGTTGTATATGTGAAGGCGTTTTCGAGATATCGACCAAAATGTGGACCAGGGTGACACAGAACATCATCTGTCGGGTACCGCTAATTTATTTATATATGTAATACCACGAACAGTAATCCTGCCATGATTCCAAGGGCTTTTGATTTCGCCCTGCAGAACTTTTTCATTTTCTTCTACTTAATGTAGTAGGTGTCACACCCATTTTACAAAGTTTTTTTCTAAAGTTATATTTTGCGTCAATAAACCAATCCAATACCATGTTTCAACCCTTTTTTCGTATTTGGTATAGAATTATGGCACTTTTTTAATTTTTCGTAATTTTCGATATCGAAAAAGTGGGCGTGGTCATAGTCAGATTTCGGCCATTTTTTATACCAATAGAAAGTGAGTTCAGGTAATTATGTGAACTGAGTTTAGTAAAGATAGATCGATTTTTGCTCAAGTTATCGTGTTAATGGCCGAGCGGAAGGACAGACGGTCGACTGTGTATAAAAACTGGGCGTGGCTTCAACCGATTTCGCCCTTTTTCACAGAAAACAGTTATCGTCCTAGAATCAACGTCGCTACCAAATTTCATAAGGATTGGTAAATTTTTGTTCGACTTATGGCATTAAATGCATCCTAGACAAATCAAATAAAAAAGGGCGGAGCCAAAGTACAGCTTGCAAAACTTCAAAATTACCTTCTTTTAAAAGTGGGCGGTACCACGCCCATTGTCCAAAATTTTACTCATTTTCTATTCTGCGTCATAAGTTGAACGTACCTACCAAGTTTCATCGCTCTATCCCTCTTTGGTAATGAATTATCGCAATTTTTCGATTTTTCGAAATTTTCGATATGAAAAAAGTGGGCGTGGTTATAGTCCGATATCGTTCATTTTAAATAGCGATCAGAGATGAGCGCCCCGGAATCTACATACCAAATTTCGTGAAGATATCTCAAAATTTACTCAAGTTATCGTGTTAACGGGCAGACGGACGGACGGACGGACGGACGGACGGACGGACATGGCTTAATCAAATTTTTTTTCGATACTGATGATTTTGATATATGGAAGTCTATATCTATCTTGATTCCTTTATACCTGTACAACCAACCGTTATCCAATCAAAGTTAATATACTCTGTGAGTTCTGCTCAACTGAGTATAAAAAAATAAAAATAAAAGATATTGAATGGTATATAAAAATGCAACACAAATTGATAAATACAGTAGAGTTAGTATAAAATATAAGGTTTTGGTTTCTTTTAATGTTTGATTAAAAGATAAAAGAGAAAGAAAGTTATTTTAAGCACAGTTAATTAAATGCATTGTATCATGAATATTGGTCGATACTGAAATCGTGTCTTTGAAGTAACAACAGAACCACTTCACGTTTAAAAGTGATAATGTTGTGAGATGTTTTAACATACTCTCGTAGTTTGTTGAACAGTTTCACACCATAATTGCGTAATGAATTTGCACTTTTTCCTGTTCGAAAGAACGTGGTTCTGATACTCGTTACCTGACGCAGACTATATACTGAACGATCTATTGTATTGAGCTTAAGGTTATGCTTTATAAGATTATTTTTGATCTTGAAAACCACTAATAGTGTTTGCAGAACACATATTTGTTTAATATCAAGGCTATTTTCATACAGACTTGTAGTGGAAGTTCGTATTGGAAGCGAGAGAATATTCTTTATTACTTTTTATTATTACTTTTTTTGAAGTTCATTTATTTTATATTCTGCACACCGACTCCAAATTGGATTTAAATAACTGATCTTGGAGATAAAATAGGCATTATATAAAAGCCAGAATTGCTTGCGTGGAATGATGCCCCCATTTCTGTATAGAGCAAAGTTAAAAGGAATTAATTTCAGTTTAATGTTATTTATTTGTTCGCTCCAATTTGAAACATATTGCTCTCTATCTAATGAAAAACTTCAAATATTTTGAGTTCCTTATCGTTTAAACCTAACTCAGCCAGTTTTCTAATCATTATATATAAATTTACCGGGACGTTCCGGAAACTAACTAGAGAGTTCTTAAATGTTAAAGAGACTGGAGTTTTCTGATACACGTGATCTTCGACACTTTACAGCCCCGCGCTTGGGTCCACGCCTTCCTCGCATGGTCGATCATGTGCAAATCTAGCCTTCTCTTAATCTATCCCAATCTAATTACCACGTGATGCAGCTGCTACGTAAAAAGGTATACGCCATTGATTAACGTTTTTCTGCAAATAGAATAAAAGAATTTAGTTATATGATTCAAGTATGTAAGTGTGCATGTGAATTGGCAAGAATAGTTATTAACCAAGTGAAGAAATATACATAAGTTCGGGTTCAGCAGAACATTATACTGCCAAATCCAGCAATTTTTTGCGTTTTTTCGGAAAAAACAATTGTTTTTAAACATGTAGGCTCAGGAAAAGTTTTTTCCAAATTTCTTGGTAGGTAATCTACTCCAAATATGTAACCGTGTAACTTTTTTTATGTAATTCCTTTTTATACCCAGCTGTATTTGTACAAAGGGTATTATAACTTTGATTGGATAACGGTTGGTTGTACAGATATAAAACAATCGAGGTAGATACAGACTTCCATAAATAAAAATCATCAGTATCGAAAAAAATTTTAGTTGAGCCATGTCCGTCCGTCCGTCTGTCCGCCCGTTAACACGATAACTTGAACAAATATTGAGTTATCTTCACCAAATTCAGTATGCGGGCTCTATTCTGGGTCCAGATGCCTGGTATTGCAAATGACTATAACCACGCCCACTTTTTCGATATCGAAAATTTTGAAAAATGGAAAAAATTTGATAATTCAAAAACGAATACCGCTAAGCTAATGAAATTTTAAAAGGTGGATTGGTTTTATGACGCAAAATATAAATTCCAAAAAATGTTGGAATATAGGCGTGGCACCATCCACATTTAGAAGAAGAAAATTTGGAAGTTTAATAAACCGTTAATCAAAGCAGTTAAAGATATTATATTTAAATTTGGCAGAGACCCTATCTCTGCCAAATTATATAAACTGAGTGAAGATAATGAAAATCGGTTAAAGACCACGCCCACTTTTCCTAAAGGTCTAACCTTAACAAAGTTTGCAATAACACTATAGTATTTAACTACATTTGACTATTGATATTCCATAATATCCCAGTTTGACCGCGGTTGAATCACCGGTGAAACCTGTTGGTGATGAAGTGGCGGTTTTCGATATGGTACCATCGCAATATGCCAGTAAATAATTTCTTATTTTCAGTTTTGCCAATAACACCAAAATAATATTTGAATAAGAACTGAATAACGTTCACAATAGTAAATAGCATCGACCACCTGTCAACTTGCTGTTCGACTACTTAAATCATTTGCTCAATAGTATTTTTCAAACATTTTTGTAAACGACTGGTATATTGAATTATTTATATATTTTAAAATGTTTGCTTTATTGGCTGCTCATATTTTTCCAATTAACTACATTTCATAAACGAATTTTCATAGGCAGCCTGGTTTTCTATAGACTCAATTAACCGAAAAGTTGGCTTGATACACTAATGGGCAATTCATGGCGATTCAATATATTTACCGCGAACAAAAAACAAACCTTTCTTCCATTCTCTGGCCATTGTAGTAGCCATTCTACCTATCAGCCTAATTTTACACGTAGGTATGGCAATGGAGGAATAGAAGGATTCCTAACTTGTAGGAATTCACAATGACTTTGACAATAAACTTAAGGTATACCAATTTCGTGAAAATTAAAAAATCAGTGATTCGCTACAAAAACGAAACGAAAAGTTAGGCAACATCTAGTTTTTGAAAACATTGACAACTGCTGTATTTTATATTCCTTTCATTCGCAGAATTTTTCAAGTTCAAGAATAAACTTAGCAACAAATCAAACAAGCAAGGAAGACTAAGTTTGGGTGTAACCGAACATTACATACTTACTTACTTACTTCCTTATTTGGCGCTTAACCGTCTAAAGGGTTATGGCCGTCCAACAAGGCGCGCCAGTCGCCCCTTCGCTCCGCCAACCGGCGCCAATTGGTCGCACCAAGGGAGTTTAAATCGTTTTCCACCTGGTCCTTCCAACGGAGTGGGGGCCGCCCTCTACCTCTGCTTCCATAGGCGGGTTCCGATAGAAACACTTTCTTGGTCGGCGCATCATTTTTTATTCGCATAACATGGCCTAGCCAGCGCAGCCGCTGTGTTTTAATTCGCTAGACTATGTCGATGTCTGCGTATATGCCAAACTTTTAAATTACCTTCTTTTGAAAGTGGGCGGTGCCACTCCCATTGTCCAAAATTTTACCAATTTTTTTTCTGCGTCATAAGGTCAACCCACCCACCAAGTTTCATCACTTTATCCGTCTTTGGTAATGAATTATAGCACTTTTTCGGTTTTTCGAAATTTTCTATATCGAAAAGTGGGCGTGGCTATAGTCCGATTTCGTTCATTTTAAATAGCCATGAGTGTCCAGACGCCTAAATACCAAATTTCATTAAGATACCTCAAAATTTACTCAAGTTATAGTGTTTATGGACAGAGGGACGGACATGGCTAAATTAATTTATTTTTTCGCCCAGATCATTTTAATATATAGAAGTCTATATCTATCTCGATTAGTTTATGCCGTTACAGTGTACCGTTATGCGAACAAAATTAATATTCTCTGTGAGCTCTGCTCAGCTGAGTATAAAAATGCAATTTTGGATTACATCAGTTTACAATAAAACGTGAGGCTTTTGAAAATAAAATATTGTGATGGAGAATACGAGATTTCAAAAGGGTCTGTTGTGAAACAACAAAAAAAAATATAGCTGTGCCACCAAATTATAATTTTCTCAAGAACGCTTTCCACAATTGATTGCTGTTTAAGTCTGCATAGGTGTGCTGATGTTGTTGTTGTTGTAGCAGTGCTTCGCCCCATCCAATAGGCGCTACCGATCACAAATTTTAATAAATATCCTTTAACAGGAGTCCATGCAAACTTGCAGTTTCAACAGGGGTGGACTATAGTGAGAGGGGTGTTAGAGGCGTTGGTTCCACATTGCAATTGAAGAGATGGTTAGTGTCATGTGGGGATACATTGCAAGCAGGACCTACATTTTGTATGTCGGGGTGATTCTGGATAGGTAAGAGTTTAACCTGTTATAGTATCCAAATCGAATTTGAGCTAGAGTGACGCACGTTCTCCTAGGGGGAGTGCGTTCCTCTTCTGCGAGTTCTGGGTATTTTTCTTCTTCTTCTGACATAGAAGATATCAGGAGTCCTGTTTGTTGATATTGTAACGAATTTGCTGCAAATCCTCTTATTTGCAATGTTCTGCCCACGTTCTTATCGCTAAACTGTTGAATAAATAACTCCAGTATTGAATAATGGAAAAATGGCCTTTATTAAAGTACTTCACAATAACACTTATACTTGGCAAAGAATAGTTTGCTCAATAACCAAACTGATTGACTTTCAAAATAATACTTCTATTGCTCGCTAGATATCGTCTTAATCAAACTGCTTGACAGCTCAAATCAAACTGAATTCCAGCGCCTCTACATCTGCTGCCTTTTATACTCTCTGTTCGCATCTTCTAGGCGCTTCCAGAATCTACTAGTCCATCAGCTCTCAAACTTCTCAGTGTAACTACAATTGTATAATTTGTATAGCTTCTCTCACACCCCATGCGCTTGTATGTGTGAGCGACACTTCCACAATTATAATTGCCTACATTTAGAAGCATCTCAATAAGATGTCTGCATGTGTTTGGGCATATCATCTCCGCTGCGTGTATGTACATATGTGTAGACATAATGATTGAATTATTGATGTGAATCACGTCACTGCTTAGCATCGGCTTAGATATAGCAGCACCCCTTAGTTTTGCTAATATTCGTAACAATATTACTGAGGACTTGCTTGTCCTTTTTAAACGATTTTATTTAGCTTGACTTGACAGGCTGGCTGGTTGGCTGGCTGGCACGAATTTTGTAATTGAAATTTAAGTAACTTCCCGATAAGCTACAAGATTGAAACTTGGAATATAGTTCAGAACCCGATGACAATGCAATAATAAGAAAAAAACTCCGATAGGTGGCAAATGGATCGAAATATTTAAAAAAAATCGTATTTGTGGTCCGATTTGGCTCATATTTAGAACACATAATACCTACAAGGGTGGGGCCGTGTGTAGAAGTCCACGAAACGGGGAAAGCTTCTGACGGCCATTCACCTGGGAATGGCCAGAGCGATTCTTTTGCATGCGGTTCAAGCAGCTCACTACTGCCGGTCGCTTGCGGCCAAGTATCCTCTGGGTAGCCGCTAAACACCCGTTTAGCGGTGAGCTAATGTGAGAAGGCGACAACCTGGCTAGGCCACTCTGACATAATCGGTTTAAGGGCTAGCCGGTGGAGATTTCATCGGCAGCATCTGTACACCTCTAGGTGCGGCTGCAAGCGGGCGTCTGTCTTGGAGCAAGCGGCTCGCTATATAAACGTGCCAAGTAATATTTTCACCCCCGCTGAGCGGGTTGTGCGCTGGGCTTGGGACCCGCCACGTAAAACCATACTCCAATGAAATATAACAACAAGCCTCGGATAAATACACTCTCTATTGACGCCGGTTGGCGGAGCGAAGGAGCGACTGGCGCGCCTTGTTGGACGGCCATAACCGTTTAGACGGTTAAGCGCCAATTAAGTAAGTAAGTAAGTAATACCTACAAGAATAGAAAGAGACCTATGAAAAAAACACCTTCAGGTGGCGCGAGGATCGAGATATTCAAAAAAATCGTATTTCGGGTCCGATTTGGTCCATATTTGGAACAAATATTACATATAGTCCGGTAGAAGTGACATCAAAATATTTCTGATTTCAAGGGACAAGCATACGTGGCGCAGAGTCGAGTAAAGTCTTTGGAAGGATTATGTATGAGGACTTGATTGGTTGGTTGGTTGGAGTGGCGAGTCCCAATTGACTCCAATTAGCGCTCATGCGCCATTTTGATACCACAAACTTGTGAGTTTACCAATGCAAGGGTGTTGTAAGAAGACTAATAACCATTTTCCAAGCGCCTCAGGGAAACCCGTCCCCCTATATCCATCCCGTGGAATTTATAAATTTGAGAAGCTTTTCCGGCCTAATGTCCTTGAGTTCTGGATGTCTTTCCAAGGAGGGATTTCCAAGAAACTTCATACTGCTTCGACAGTGTGCTGGGCATTCGTAAAGCAGATGCTCAACCGTTTCCCCCGCCTCCGGACGCTTACAGCTGCAACAGAAGGTGTTGTGTTCCAGTCGCATCCGTCCCGCATGTACCCCAATTGTCCAATGCCCTGTGAGCACTGCAAATACCCTGGATATATCCCTTCTGTTCATCTAAGTACAGCTATATATCGTTTTTCGTTATATAAGGGCCACATGTTCTTTGAAACTTTACAGGTCCGCCACCGTTTTCACCTATTGTTGGCCTCACTCAACCAGTGCTGGGAGTTGCTACCCTTGATGAGTCCCAGGGGTGCAAGGACCTCCTTCGCTCCTGAGACATCAAGAGCCGCTCAAGCTCATCCGCCATCTCGTTACCCTGTATGTTTTCGTGCCCCGGTACCCATATCAGGGTAACGATCTGCCGGCTCACCAGAATCATGGCGCTCTCCCTACACTGCCCAATCGGGTTTGATGATATCGTCTCTGACCCGGGGCCCCAAGAGCCGCGTAGCTATCGGAAAAATGGCTACACTGTTGCCGTTACCATTGATATCCATTAACGCTTTACACGTCTCTTGGATAGCGAAAATCTCAGCCTGAAACACGCTTGGCGAGTCCGGAAGCCGCATACATAAGGACGTGGGCGGGGCAGTCGCAAATACTCCCGCTCCCACACCGCAAGCCGTTTTAGATCCGTCCGTGAAAACCGAGATGTCGAATCTCTGAGAGATCCCATAATCTTTCCAATATTTCCTTGGTGGAAAGAGAATTGTGTAGTTTGTGTCGAAGACTGCCCTTGAACGTATGTAGTTTCTTTTTGACAAGATGCGGGAGTCATTAATATTGAGCGGGGTATGGCCGTGCCCGTATGTACGCTTCCTCCAAAGGCCCAACTCCCGCAGCCTTAGGGCCCCTTGAGATGCCGTTTCCCTGATAAAGAGTTTAACCGGTGGAACATTGCAGCTCACGGTTAAAACTTTCGAGGGGCACGACCTAATTGCCCCCGTGATCGCTCCGCAAGCAGATCATTGAACTTTACCTAGCATGTTAATTAGGTATTTCACTTCTACCGCCTTCCACCATAGGAGTGCCCCATATGTCAGAATTGGTCGAATAACTGCCTTATACATCCATACCAGTAGGTCTGTCCTCAGACCCCACTTTTTGCCGTTTGCAGGCATACATAGCCCCGTAGTCTCGTTTGACTCTGTGTTCTGTGCTAAGCCTCCAGTTCAGCTTTGATGTTAAAAAGACTCCTAGGTATTTGGACCTATCAGAAAGACTCAACTCCTGGCCATCAAGAGTGGGAAGTTTAAAACTTGGGATTTTCGTCCTAGTGGTGAAGAGCACTAGTTATGTCTTTGAGGGATTAGGGCTTACTCCAGCGGTCTCCGCCCAACTACTCAGCTTCCTCAGTGATCTCTGCATGATCCCACTAATCACATTGTGACACAGATCAGATACCAGTATTACTACGTTATCAGCGTAGGCCACTACTTTAAACCCATCCCTGTTGAGTTGACGAAGTATATTGTCTATAACGCAAAACCAGAACAGTGGTGACAAGACTCCGCCCTAAGGGGTCCCTTTCCACGGATGTGCCGTGACCTCACTAGCCCCCAGTTTAGCGCTTATCACTCTGGACCACAGAGCCGTCCCTATCCAGTTTACCATAGTGTCCTCTATACCGAGTACATGAAGGGCGCCTTCTATTGCTTCCAGTCGGACATTATTGAAAGCTCCCTCTACGTCCAAGAATGCAGCCAAGGTAAATTGTTTGTTTTCGAAGGACGACTCTACCTTGTGGACCACTTCATATAAAGCGATCCCTGAGATATGCGTGTTGGGCTGTTGATATCCCCGAGGTATCCAACCTACCGTGAATGTGGACGTCCAGTAGTCTCTAAAACGTTCTTAGAACAAACGACGAAAGACTGATGGGTCTGAAATCCTTAGGCTTTTCATGACTTAGATTGTAACAAATTGTCAATAAAGAGTCCGTGTAATAATGAGTCACTAAATGAACTAAATATAATGACAAATAATAGGCAATTAAATGGAGACTAAAAACTTGAAAATAAAATAATTTAAAAAAATGTTTAAGTTAAAGGGTTTTATTGAAAACAATACTTACATGAAGTAATAATAATACTAAAAGCTAGGAAAATAATTAGGTAGGTCCTAGGTACCAGTCATCACACTCCTCACTAATCTAGGGCGTTAAGCGTTGCACGCGTCAAATTTCTATTGATAGTCATAAGTAAAACCAACTGAACCTTAATTAGGTTATGCTACGCCTCACATTTTTAGAAATTTCACGCGCCCAACGCTTTTATTTAATTGCCTGATCAACGCCCTAGATTGCTGAGGAGTGTGGTGACTAGTACCTAAGACCTACCTAATTATTTTCCTAGCTTTTAGTATTATTATTACTTCATGTAAATATTGTTTTCAATAAAACCGTTTATCTTAAAAATTGTTTTTAAATTATTTTATTTGCTTCATACGGCTGTATTCTCTGTTGCCGTATACCCGTATAATGTTTAAGCCCCTGGGAGGTGTGGCCTCATCAATCAGATGTCTGTTGAGATAGCCAGGTTTTTGGTATTCAACAGAAATGGTTTTTTCAGCATTTCATTTCTCTCCCTAATGGGGAGTAATCTCGCCTCATTGTGTTGGTGGTGTTCTGGGGACATAAGAAGACAGCCCCTAGCGGTTCTGAGGGCAGTGTTTTGGCGGGCCTGTATTTTATGCCAGTGAGTAACTTTTAGGCTTGGCGACCATATCGGGGACGCGTAGCATGCAATCGGGCGGCCAATTGCTTTGTAAGTGGTAATGAGCGTTTCTTTGTCCTTACCATACGTTTTTATTAGGTTGGCCTGTTAAGGGGACAGAGGAGTGATATTTTAATTGTTCTTTCTGGTTTAGCGCGGCATTACTCCCATGAAATTTTGTTGAGAAGCTTTTCATGTCATAAAGCTATTCGGTGTGTTTTGCTAAAGGATTAAGGGGCAGATTCCTGAGACAATAATTATGACGACTTAGTAACTAATGTACAGAGTGTGCTAAAGTTGTGGAGGTAGCATCCGACTATGAGGAAGTGCATTGCTGCAAAACGCGTTTTACATGAAGGCATTTTCTGGACTTTGAAAGTACTGTAACTCAAAATTTGCTTTCTGAAGAGTAATGTCGAGGTAAAAACATGGAAATCTGGCCGGTCGGTTCCGCTGTAAAAAAGTTGGGTCCTTCATTTCGTATAATCTATATAGATTAATATAAAGGATGCCTGGAGATATGAGATTCCGGAATGTAGTTTATGTTAGTAGCCCATAAAGTCAAATCCTTACCGCATCCTTGATGAGCAAAGGTGCTAACAAACTTGTAAAGCTGCCATACAGTTAGATATTCTCATTAAAATTCCAGCAAAATTGGGTGATATATTAATGATGTTAGCAGGTAAGCCAAAGCTGTAGCCGCATTCGCTCCGATTGTAATTACTAATAGTATAAATGGCATATGACCGTCATCTGAACCCACATATCCTAACTCCATAAGTGAAATCGTTCGTATCAAAAAGCCGAATGTGCTGAATAGCTTGCGACTCATTTCTACAGTTATATAGTTTCGCTTGATGAGAACATCATTCATAGTGTACAATACCAAGTGTGTCAACTAAGCGATAAACGTCAAAATTACAAACAGCTTCGCTCACCTGATGCAAATCTCAGGTCTATAGTTGCATTTTTCGTACGTAAGAGTACTTAACGCTGAGTTGCATTTGATAGTTAAATACAACTTGTAGTATTTAAATGTTGAAATAGTTGCATATATTTCCACGGAATATAAATAATAGAAGACTTGTAGCCTCCAACAATGTGGAACATACGGACATAGTAAAATTTATTTAAATTAGAGTCAAAGAGTCTAGAAAACTTAACAAAATAACATTGTTGTTTTTTCATTAAAAATGCTGTTACCAGATTATTGTATTACACAAATATAAGAACTTGGGTATAGAAATGCAGAAATCATAGAAAATATTGTACCGATATACTTTGTTGCTGTATTTAAAAAGTTGTTCACAATAATTTGAAAAACTACGTTTTCTATGGTTTTTACAGTTAGCGGAGTACCCTCATGTAATAAATTAAATTTTCAAGGAAATCAATAATCTGAACTGAGCAATTTTCACCATGAATAAAATTAAAATGCTGTGTAAACGGAGCAACACTTTTGTGAGTACATATACCCTGTTTTAATCTTTTACGCACCTGCACAGAACCCTAATTGACCGTTTTCAACCGAAACAAAAATGGCAATCCAGATTTTCCCGTTATGCTAACTTAAGCGAGTGCCTGTCAGAAAGAAGTCAACACACTTGTTCTTATCCACAATGGCCAACATCATGTTTGCGAAAAGGCGAAGTTAAAATTTTAGTCCACGGTAGTTCTTTTGCTGTACGCTCTTCCACCCTGGCCAACATTGAAGACGAAGCTAATAAACCGCTTGCTGCCAATGTAGCAACACTTCCGAATTGTGTGCCCGAGTAGGAAAATGTTCCCAGAGAACTACGTTCTTCGGATGCGACCCATTTCGATATAATTGTATGTGTTGACGGAAATATGCAACCCTGCATGATGCCTTGTATCACACGCAACGCAAAGGGTAATTTCCAACCGCCAATACGAGCGCAAAAAGGTGTGAGTATAGCTAAAACACCACCCACACCCAAGCTGACGAGATACATAAGTTTCCCATCATATTTACGAGCCAGTTGACCTCCAGGTATTTGGGTTATCAAATAACCCCAGAAGAAGCCGCTGAGAAGGTAGGATTTGGTTTGTTCTGACCATTGATATTCCTAAGGAAATAAATCATTGATACTTTTTTATTTGAGTGTGGATTGAAAAGTGTTAGAAAGCGTTTGTTTTACCTCAAAATCTGGATTTGTTGCATTACGATCCGTCATTGCTACCATTGCCGCCGAAAAATTAACACGTTGGGCGGAAGCAACGGCTAGACCAAAAGAGATCATGATACACTCTAGATGGCGCATGTCGAAATATGAAGCTGCATAGTAGGGTCAAATTGTATGGGGAAAATAGGGGACTTCAGGTGGCGCATCCAGTTTCTGAATCTATGGGTCATACTGAGTAATATTGTCCATGGGACTATAGGTCTGAAATGAATTTCGAGGCTCCCTAATTTTGTTAGAAAATTTTATAGCCCAATCCGAATCCGAATTTGATATTTATATTCATGTATTTTATTTGTGAGAGCCGCTATTCGGATTAGGATATAAAATTTTCTAACAAAATTAGGGAGGCTTGAAATTCATTTCAGACCTATGGTCCCATGGACAATATTACTCAGTATGACCCATAGATTCAGAAACTGGATGTGCCTTTTCAACAATAAATTTGACCCACCGCATAGGTATAAAAATATAAAAATAAATTTTGTAAAACCTTCATATTCATATAAAGTATTTATATATTTTTGTTTGTTACAAGTATATGTACTAAATATATACTACCCTTAAGAGCAATATAATTAAAGTATACAAAACACCTAATCTATGTTCTAGTATTTGTTTTACTTCACTTTCCTCTTCCTTGTCAAGGCATCCCGACAATTCCGTGTTAGCTTTCTACTTTGTAATTTCCAATGACAGCCTACTGGCCTGTATTTCGCAAATCATTCCCAGTATCTACAAATATCCACCATATTGTGGTGAATATTAGCATCACTACGATGTTAGTAAATAATCACAATAACAAAAACAGCAAGTAGCTACTCGTATGTACATGTACACATTAGAACAAGCAGCCACACTTATGTACAAGGCAATGCGGAATATTCCACACACATAACCAACAGCTCGAAATGAAGAGATATCTCACATACACACATGTAGTCGTCAGCTAAGAGCAGAAGTTGTTACTCCCACAAACACACGCATATAACTAAATAACCAAGTATTCTATACTATTGTTCCATGTACGTAGATGTACACATTAGAGCAAGCAGCCACACTTATGTACAAGGCAATGCGAATATTCCACACACATAACCAACAGCTCGAAATGAAGAGATATCTCACATACACACATGTAGTCGTCAGCTAAGAGCAGAAGTTGTTACTCCCACAACACACGCATATAGCTAAATAACCAAGTATTCTATACTACTGTTCCATGTACGTAGATGTACACATTAGAGCAAGCAGCCACACTTATGTACAAGGCAACGAAGAATATTCCACACACATAACCGGCAGTCTTAATAAAAACCATTTTGCAATACTGAATATTGGAGTTATTTATTCGACAGTTGCGACAGTGATTCGAACGTAGAAGAAGATGCAAAAAAATCGGAATCTCCCAGATTTCGTTAAAATATTTTAAATACCTCAGCAACATGATAATTGGAAAAGTATTTCCACAATGCTGCGTACAATGCAGAGGCAACAAAGATGCAAAAATAAATCAGATTCTGTTCTTTGGCCATATTGAGCAGTAGTCCATTTTCGAATATGCGGCTGATACAGAGTGACTTAATACTTTGCCACCTATGGTGAATCTTATATTTCAAATCATCGATTTTTTCCAGCTCAAAGCATTATATCAAGGTCAAAAATATTAGGGGTATTAATGTTCGGTTTCGCACTACTTGTCTTCTTTCTTCACTTTACTAACCTTTTCGAGTACTTCCGTCTTTTGGACTTTTCTCCATATTCAACAATAACTGTTTTACGACAATGTTATGTAAAATTATGCAAAATCCTAAATAAGCTGCGTGCGAACCTTCTGTGCCACCCGAAAATATTCATATTATTATTATTTCAACTAACTATTGGCCGCTTCACAATGAAATCTCTCTAGCTCATGAGTTTTAATGCAATAGCGAGCATCATTGTGAATTCATACAAGTAGGGAATGTTTGGAAAAAAAGTTCACAATAGTAAGCAGCCTGAATCACCTGTTGAATCGCTTGTTCGATTACTTAAATCATTTGCTCAGTAGTGTTTTTCAAACATTTTTGTAGACGACTGGTCTATTAACTAGATTTTAAAAATCAATATTAGTTTGTAGTCTCATTTTCTGTAGACTCATTTAAAAGAAAATTTGTTTGAAACATGAATTAATGGGCAATTCATAGCGCATTAATTTATTAACAGCGAGCAAAAAACAAACCTTTCTTCCAATCCCTGGCCGATCGCTACAGCCGTTCTCCCTGTCAAAAAGATTTTTCACTTGTATGAATTCACAATGGCGAGCATCGTCACGATCGTTTGTAAATATAAAACAACTTCAGACTTAACGGTTGAAACTTATTTTAGCTTGCCCATTTACATAAAAAATTTCTCGAAGTACTGTTATAAACATTTCCACTATACTATTCAAACTGTGCTTTAATTCTTACTGCGCAAACAAAATAAGGCGTACTTTTAATTATTAAATTTTTTCATTTATTGGATAAACCTACGTCTTACGCTATTCATTTGTTAAAATGCAGTTTTTAATTGTTAAATATGTTAGAAAAGTACCAACGAATTTGAAGAAAATTTCACTTGCAAAGTCTGAAAGCGCTCATAGCCAAAATAATGTCAAATTCTTCTTCTTATGCTTCGCTTGCAACAAAATTTGGAAGTCGGCTAATTTTTCATGCCTGATGGTGCCATTGATACGCGATACGCTATTTGTAGCTGTCCGTGGAAATACATCCATCTCGTCATTTCTCAACGCATCATGCTTCATCAAAAAATCAAATGTGACGGGGCTTTAAGTAGATATGAGTATTAAGTACGTTTGTTTTAATAAGCAAATAAAGCATGCTTAAATATATTAAGTTTTTTCCCCTTTTTGAGATATCTTTACTTTATTGTTAATTGCTTTCGCTTAATTTTCCATGAACAATTAGCGTATTTGTTTTACTTTGTTTGATTTAGGTACCTAATTAATTAGGGTACGTTTGTGTCTTTGTTAACTGTCATTAATGATATTGTTGTATTCTAATATACTAGCTTTTGTTATCTAGATTAAAATATTGAATGCAGTTAAAAATTTGTGTCTAAAATATAAACGCTTTTGCACTACATTTTTAGCACATCTAGGTCAAAACAGCGAACAACTCAAAAAATCCAATGATCAGAAAAACTAACTGAATTGAGTAGGTAACTCCGGAGGTACCCATAACTTTGAAATTTCAGGTTTTTGTGTTAGCTCGCTATTGATCTAGGTGTGTGATATGACCAAAGCAAATTTGGTTTACAAGCTTTACAATCCAATGTACACTAGTTTCTTTTCAAACCAAAATAGTTTTGAAATTAAATCGAAATATATTCAAATGTGGTCCATAAATATTTAAACCGGGCACTTCTACTCCATCGTGTCAGACCAGATATTAAAAGCAGTTCTCCAGTTGAATACTATTAAGTTTTGTTCCATTATTTAGTGTGAATGCATTCCTTTAATTTATTATTTATATAGACGTTTCTGAAAATCATACATTTGTAAAATTGCTTATGTCTGGATATTTCCCGATTTCTCCGTTTGAACGTAATCAAATTTTAAACTTTTTTATCTGACATTTGTCATACTAAAAATAAATTCAGCTAACTTATGTATACAGCTATGATTGAATGTTTTCAAAATAATTTTAACTTACTAGTTTTAATGCAAACCAATTTTCCATAAAAGCCATTTTTTTAATATCTTTCTCCAGTTTAGTTTAAATATAAAACCAAATATTATTCTCTATTTTGGAAAGTTTTAAATATTCGAAAAAAGTTTGGGCTCAAGTTTCTATACGTGTATATTAATCCACTATTTTCATCCAGTTCAGTAAAATGGGAGAAGTTTTCTTAACCGCGTCTGTACAAAGCTGGAGCTACGCGCAGTGGCAGAAGAAACAAAGAGAAAGATGAAGATTCTTATTCTACAACGGGAGTAAAGTTCTGACTCCCTACTTACCGCCGCGGTTGCCATTATGGGATTCAGGAAGTCCAGCAAAATATTGGAGGTCCGTATCTTGAAAGTAAGAGTCACAATAATAAAAAAAATTTTTAGTTAAACGGTTTTATTGAAAACAATACTTACATGAAGTAATAATAATACTAAAAGCTAGAAAATAATTAGGTAGGTCCTAGGTACTAATCATCAGAATCCTCATCAATCTCAGCTGAGCGCTTTGGAGACAAAATAGGGGAAAATCACCATTTTCAAAATGAACTTAGGGTAACCCTGGAATGTATTTGTTTGACATGGGTTTCGAATGGAAGGTATTAAAGAGTATTTTAAAAGGGAGTAGGCCTTAGTTCTATAGGTAGATGCGTTTTCGAGATATCGCCATAAAGGTGGACCAGGCGTGACTCTAGAATGTGTTTGTACGATATGGGTATCAAATTAAAGGGATTATGAGGGTTTTAAACGGAGTGGCCCTTAGTTGCGAAAGCGTTTTCGAGATATCGACCAAAAATGTGGACCAGGGTGACCCAAAAACATCATCTGTCGGGTACCGCTAATTTATTTATACATATATGTAATACCACGAACACAGCATCAACACTAGCAACAACATCAGCACTGAAATCCAGCGAAAAAACAATCTTGCCAATAAATGCTACTTTGGACTAGGTAGGCAATTGAAAAGTAAAGTCCTCTCTCGGCGAACGAAAAGCATTCTCTACAAGTCACTTGTCGTACCCGTCCTGCTATATGGGGCAGAAGCATGGACCATGACAACAGCAGATGAAGCGGCTTGGGAGTGTTCGAGAGAAAAGTTCTTCGAAAGATTTATGGACCTCTACGCGTTGGCGATGGCGAGTACCGAAGAAGATTTAATGATGAGCTGTACGAGCTATACGCAGACATCAACAAAGTCCAGCGAATTAAAACGCAGCGGCTGCGATTAAACTCCCTTGGTGTGACCAATTGGCGCCGGTTGGCGGAGCGAAGGAGAGACTGGCGCGCCTTGTTGGACGGCCATAAACCGTTTAGACGGTTAAGCGCCAATTAAGTAAGTAAGTAATACTACGAACAGATTCCTGCCAAGATTCCAAGGCCTTTTGATTTCGCCCTGCAGAACTTTTTCGTTTTCTTCTACTTAATATGGTAGGTGTCACACCCATTTGACAAAGGTTTTTCTAAAGTTATATTTTGTGTCAATAAACCAATCCAATTACCATGTTTCATCTCTTTTTTCATATTTGGTATAGAATTATGGCATTTGTCGTAATTTCGATAACGAAAAAGTGGGCGTGTCATAGTCGGATTTCGGCCATTTCTTACACCAAGATAAAGTGAGTTCAGATAAGTACGTGGACTAAGTTTAGTAAAGATATATCGATTTTTGCTCAAGTTATCGTGTTAACGGCCGAGCGGAAGGACAGACGGGCGACTGTGTATAAAAACTGGGCGTGGCTTCAACCGATTTCGACCTTTTCACAGAAAACAGTTATAGTCCTAGAATCTAAGCGCCTCCCAAATTTCACAAGGATTGGTAAATTTTTGTTCGACTTATGCCATTAAAAGTAGCTAGACAAATTAAATGAAAAAGGGCGGAGCCACGCCCATTTTGAAATTTTCATTTATTTTTGATTTTGTTGCACCATATCATTACTGGGGTTGAATGTTGACATAATTTACATATATGCTGTAAAGATATTAACTTTTTTGTTAAAATTTGACTTAAAAAAATTTTTTTTAAAGTGGGCGTGTTCGTCATCCGATTTGCTAATTTTTATTTAGCACACATATAGTAATAGGAGTAAGTTTCTGCCAAATTTCATCACGATATCTTCAACGACTGCCAAATTACAGCTTGCAAAACTTTTAAATTACATCTTTTAAAAGTGGGCGGTGCCACGCCCATTGTCCAAAACTTTTACTAATTTTCTATTCTGCGTCATAAGTTCAACTCACCTACCAAGCTTCATCGCTTTAGCCGTCTTTGGTAATGAATTATCGCACTTTTTCGGTTTTTTTCGAAATTTTCGATATCGAAAAAGTGGGCGTGGTTGTAGTCCGATTTCGTTCATTTTAAATAGCGATCTGAGATGAGTCCCAGGAACCTACATACCAAATTTCATCAAGATACCTCAAAATTTACTCAAGTTATCGTGTTTACGGACGGACGGACGGACATGGCTAAATGAATTCTTTTTTCGCCCAGATCATTTTGATATATAGAAGTCTATATCTATCTCGATTAGTTTATGCAGCATTACGACGATTACCGTTATGCGAATAAAGTTAATAACTAGTCGTGAGCTCTGCTCAGCTAGTCTAACATTGAAAATTTAAATGTAATACTCTTTGATACCATGAAAATAGAGTCTCGAGAGTACTTAATAACTTAAAATTTATTCTAAGTGAACTGTGTTATTTCAGTCAACAAACGTACATCCTCACCTACTAATTGGCAACGAACGCTAGGATAAGTCTTTATGTGATTTCTTCGCTTGTTGGCTTCTTGGCGCAGTTCCATTTGAATTCGGTTGTGCCAAATAAAATAAATAGCCAACATTCCAATAGGAAGTAAATGCCCGAACCGTCGAGCAGTTCGTAAAATATTTTACGCCCATTGACGTAAACCTTTTTCTGAAACTATAAAGATAATAATGCAAAGATATTTACAATTAAAATCGATTAATTGATCAATAATAACTGGCTGAGTGTTGTGTCGAACATTCAAATACTCGTATTTGGTGGAAAAACAAGCCGACGATCTTTAGTAAGTTGGGCAATTCAGGTAGAGGAAGATTGACCTTTCATTGAATTATTGTACTTCTAAAATTTATTTCATCGCTCTATAAAGCTCAATTAAATTAAAAACTTCCCATGGTGCGCGTAATTGGATTCATTTATCGCAACAAAGTGCGCACTGCTGATGTAGTAGAATAGAGTGTTACTAGTCTCCACCACCTCTTAAAAGTCTAAAATCGTTAAGCAAATACTCATTTTAAGTTGGCGCAGTCATTCGTCGTTGCTGAGCCCAGTTTGTAAAGGCGCATCTGGAACAATGGAATACCAATATAACCCTGCGGGAATGTTCTCGAGTCAGAATACGTGCGAAGGAAGTACCAACTGTTTCGTGCATACTTACGTGATGACACACACATGCACGCATGCATGCCGCAATTTCACATTCACTCAAGTATACAAACGACTCAAATAAGGATAAAGGCCAGAAGACCAGAAACCCCTTTTTAGTTATAATGCTCTAGCTCATTTACAATTGCTGTCCTTTTCTCTAGCACAACGAGAATAGATTTTTAACACATATATTTTCTAGCCTATCATACAACATATATTTTTAGTGAGCCCACATAATTACATTCGCTAAAGCTCACATTCACATAGCTAGTCTTCACAACACAATTTGTTCTTCCTTTTCTACTTGCTAGCACTGCGTGTCATGTCTTACACTACTTGACTGATTCGCTCACACTTAAATCTTTTCTCAATTCTAATGCGCAATAATTCGATCATGCAGCGCATAACATGTTGGCACTCAAAGTTATATTTTTAAAACCGCTAATTTATTCAAAGGGCAGCGCATTCTCCCTGCGCGACATGCTAGACAGCACAGTGGGAAAAGCTGTACGAAACGAAGCTTTGCCAGCGAAAACACTACAGTTTCTAATACATAAGCTAATATATATATACATACAAGATATCTACATAGACTTCTTGTCATCAAATACTTCATCTTTATCCGATGCTCAGCTGTGTCTGGCTCTACGGTAGTATGCATATCTTTTGTACCTTTTTTGGAGGATTTTTTTGCTTCTCGTTAGTTGGCCGCTTGTGTCTGCACCACAACAGATCGAACCTAGTTTGTTCTTACCAAGGATCAGTCGCCGTCACTCGCGCCCAATGCCGACTGGCTGGTGTGCTTGATTGCGATGGGATGAGGGGATGGAATCTCTTTCGCGGCGGGTTATCTCTGCCGGTGTTATTAAGGGCAGTTCGGGAGTAGGGTTCAACTGGGCAGGACGCGAGGTGTCGGTGGCGAGGGAGTGAGAGTTCTAGGGAATGCAGAGAGGATGAATGATGGAAGGAGGAGAGGGGTGTACCGTGAGGGGG